>SKCR01036703.1:0-85312 GCA_019454045.1 Zanthoxylum bungeanum
ATATACATATAGATAAGAACAAGTAACTATAAGCATGTGTATGAGAAAAATACAAGCATGAGCATATAGAGATAAAGATATATATATACACACACACACACACACACACACACATGTATTTAAATAGAAAGACATCAGTAAGCTTTAGATTGAAAAGTATAAGAATGATAAAGTATATGTGTATACAGGAAGCGTTAGTAAATATTGATAAACCTAATATATTTGAGACTTGGGTTTGAGGTTTGTAGAAACTATTGTTGGGGTTGGTGCTCAGAGCGCCAATTCCCGGTTGTATTTCTTTATGAATACTTATGTAAAAAATTATTATTATGAATAATTTATGCAGTTTCTATAATATAATGTATCTTTTAATATGGTAAAGACGTAATAACCTTGGAATGACTAGTCATTGTACTGTTGCAAAAGCGTCGAAACTGACATTGAGTAGTATCATGACATTGTCATTTTCAGACAGTTCCTGGTCACGTTTTACACTACTTGGTCAGTATAGTAAACCCGTTGAGACCGGTACATGTCGTATACTGGAACATATGATTCCAATGGTTTCTCAATGAACCATAAGTCTTGGAGACTAGTATAGACGTGTAGGTGTTTATAGCGGATAAACACTGAACGACTCACTGGAGATTCTTAATGGATGGTACACCAACGTCAATAAGAATCTTCTCGGGTTGAGTAGCACTTGTGATTCTTAGACTTGAGATGCCATTGTGGGCACATGAGACATCTTCTACACTTAGTGTTGGGGTTGGTGCTCAGAGCGCCAAATCCCGGTTGTATTTCTTTTGAATACTTATGTAAAACATTATTATTATGAATAATATATGCAGTTTCTATAATATAATCTATCTTTTAATTGGTAAAGACGTATTGACCTTAGAATGATTAGTCATGGTACTGTTGCAAAAGCGTCGCAATGGACATTGAGTAGTATCATGACGTTGTCATTCTCAGATTGTTCCTGGTCAAGGTTTACATTACTTGGTCAGTAAAGTAAACCCGTTGAGACCAGTACATGTCGTATACTGGAATATATGATTCCAATGGTTTCTCAATGAACCATTAGTCTTGGAGACTAGTATAGACGTGTAGGTGTTTATAGCGGATAAACACTGAACGACTCACCGAAAATTCTTAATGGATGGTACACCAGCGTCAATAAGAATCTTCTCGGGTTAAGTAGCACTTGTGATTCTTAGACTTGAGATGCCATTGCGGGCACATGAGACATCTTCTACACTTAGATGGCAGTCACGTCACCGATCTATTTAGATCAGACCTCCGCCTGTTCGTTGGGTGTAGATAGATCCTCAGGGTGTCCTATGTGTATCAAGATAGGATCCGTCTGTTCTGTGTACCAGAACATATGTAGTCCATATGATTAGCAATCATATAAAACCATGGACCCCTGGTACAGTTTAGAAGCCAGTTCTAAAAATTCTTTTAGAGATTGCTAATGGAATAGTCGACTGGATAATCCCCGTAGAGATTTGACGTTTATATTTATATCTCTGGGATTTATCCGGATACCTGTGATGGAGGATTATACATTTTCCATGACCTTGACCTATATGGTTCATCGAGATTATCCGTGATCGTCATAATCTACGGGTGGATAGATTATGGACATGAAATTTGATTTCATGACGGATATACCTGAATCTAGAGAGTCTCAATAATGAAACATACTCGTAGAGCACTAGAGCAACATTAATAAAAATATTGATTATTTATAAAGTCGTTTAAAGGTTAAACGCAAGATACGTGCTAAAGGGACCTGATAGTCATTTACCTAATTATTGTGTATTTACATTAATACTTGATTAATTTAAATACACATTAATTAATAGTCAAATGAGTTATTTGACTTATATCCTAAATGAATATATGTTTTTAATATTTAATGTAAATATTTAACATATATTTAATATATTTGTATTTGATTAATTAATTGATTATTTAATTGTTAAATGATTAAATTAATTAAAATATAAATATCTTACATTAGGATATTGATGTGTAAATGTATTAGTTGCCTTTGTTGACTTAATAAATATCTAATAAAGTGTTATTGGATATTTATGCAAGTTGACTATAATTTAATGAAATGAAATTGAAATTACAAGTTTTGTTTTTCCTTTGGTGAAATTCGGCCAAGGTGAAAATGTTACAAGTATATATTGTTTTTCATTCATTTTATTCTTAACCTAATACACTTTAAAAGATAAACTCCATTGAAGAAACAAAAAGAAAGCTTGAGAAAGAAAGAAAGATCAAAGAAAACTTGGATTTTTAGTAAGTTTCTTCAACTTGCTATTAGTAAGGAAATTGTTCCTTAGGATCTAGGCTTCAATATATGATATTCTTAGGTTATTTCTTCTTTGTTCCTGTGGTTTTTGTTGATGGAAGTTTTGATAGAAGTGTAAAGCATGTGTGATGAAGGAAGATTATGACTATTGTAGTAATAAGCTTTCTTTTAAGGTTTTGGAAACCATGTTGCTAATGTAGAGTGTTGACCCATTCTTAGATGACCTAGATTTGATCTTGAGTTGTTTCATTGTGTTGAGACTTGGATTGGATGGAAGAATGATGATTGAAATAATTGATTTAACCAATTTGGTTCTAATTTGTCCAATTTGATGAAATTGAAAAATTAGGGTTCATGACCTATTTCAAATTTGGGGATTTTCATATATGTTGTGTATTTGGATGTGTATAATATGCATATAAAGTTTCATATTGATTGGATTACATCTTAAGTGTTTTAGGACATGAAATGACCAAATGGACAAAATGCCCACTAATGAATGCATTCGGCCAAATGAATAGGATTTGGGGTTTGGTTTGTTTTGGTGTTTTGATGTTTTGAACATGCTAAGTTCATCTTAGAAATGATTTAGAATCATTCAAAATTGATTTGATCAATTCGGACTAAAATGGACAAAGTACCAATATAAGGGCAATTCGGTAAATTCACTTGAATATGATTCATTTGAATTTATTTCATAATTTGATTATTGGATAATTAAATAAATATGTTTATTTAATTAATCCGAGAAAAATTTTTGAAATTAAAAATTGTGAAAAATTTTGATTTCCGCTTCCGCTGCGTTACCGGAAAGTGTATTAGGTTAAGAATAATAAAGTTCTTAAAATTCACAGTATAACGGAATCGCATTCTCGACTTGGGACAACTCCAATTCTGTGATAAATTTCTTTATCCACAAGGCCTCTTTTGCAGCTTCAGAAGCTGCAATATTTCCGCCTTAGTGGTGGAATCTGCTGTTGATCCCTGTTTGGAACTCTTCCAACAAACTGCACCTCCGTTGGGTGTAGATAGATCCTTAGGGTGTCCTGTGTGTATCAAGATAGGATCCGTCAGTTCTGTGTATCAGAGTATAGGTAGTCCATATGATTAGCAATCAGATAAAAACCTTGGGCCCGTGGTACAGTTTAGAAACTAGTTCTAAACATTCCTTTTGAGATTGCTAATAGAATAGTCGACTGGATAATCCCCATAGAGATTTGACATTTACATCTATATCTTTGGGATGCATCCGGATACCTGTAACGGAGGAATTATACATTTGCCATGACCTCGACCTGTATGATTCAGCGAGTTTATCTGTGATCGTCATAAATTACGGGTGGATAAATTATGGACACAAAATTGAATTTCATGACGGATATGCCTGAATCTAGAGAGTCTCAATAATGAAATATACTCGTAGAGCACCAGAGCAACATTTATAAATAATATTGATTATTTATAAAGTCGTTTAAAGGTTAAACGCAAAATACATGTTTAGGGACCCGATAGTCATTTCCTTAATTATTGTGTATTTATATTTAATACTTGATTAATTTAAATACACATTAATTAAAATTCAAATTGAGATATTTGACTAATATCATAAATGTATATATGTGTTTAATATTTAATGTAAATATAATACATATATTTAATATATTTATATTTAATTAATTAATTAATTATTTAATTGTTAAATGATTAAATTAATTAAAATATAAATATCTTAAGATTTAGATATTTTTTTTAATGGATAAGTTGCCTGTATTGACTTAATTAGAAATATCTTTAAAGTGTTTTTGGATATTTTAACAAGTTGGCGTAATGAAATTCAAATAAAATGAAATTAATATTTCTTGTTTTGGTTAAGGCCAAATTCGGCCAAGGCACCAAGTGAACAAATATATATTGTTTCTTTTATTTTAGGGTTTTAAAAAAGAACATATACACTTTATCAAAACACCATTAAAATAAAACAAAGAAGGTATATAGAAAAGAAAGGAAAAATCAAAGAAAGCTTGGATTGAAGTAAGTATTTCCAACTTGCTATTAGAGAGAGAATTGTTCATCTTGTTATTCGCAACATCTTGTGATGTTCTTAAGTTTTTCTATTCTTTATTCTTTGTACTTTTGATGGATAAAAGTTTGATGAAGGTGTAATGCATGTATGATGTTGGAAGTTAGTAACTAGTGTAGTTATAAGAATTTTTTTCATGGTTTTAGAACTTTGTTGCTAATCTAGAGTTGTTAACCCACTCTTAAATGACCTAGATTTGATCTATAGTTATTTCATTGTGTTGAGACTTTAATTGGATGGAAGAAACATGATTAAAGTAATTGATTTAACCAATTTGGTCTAATTTGTCCAATTTGAAGAAATTCAAAAATTAGGGTTTAAGATCTCATCCAAATTTGGGGCTTTTCATTTATGTAGTGTATTTGGATGTTTATATGATGCATGTAAAATATTGGGTTGATTGGATTTTTCCTTGATGAGTTTTGAACTTTGAAAATGCAAAATGCACAAACCCCCCCTTGGAGGCTCTCGGCCAAGGTGCTTAATTTTGGGTTTTTTTTGTTGCTTTTGGTGTTTTGACATTTAGGACATGTTAAGTTCATATTAGAAATGATTTAGAATCATCCAAAATTGATTTGAACAATTTCGGACTAAAATGAACAAAATGCCAAGTGTAAGGGCAATTCAGTAAATTCACATAAATTTGATTTATTGAATTTTATTTCATAATTTTATTATTGGGCAATTAAATAAATATGTTTATTTAATTAATCCGAGAAAAAGTTTTGAAATCGGAAAATTTGATATTATCGGATTTAGCCCCAGAAACCCCTACAACTACACCCTAGGGAATGAGATTAAAGTTTAAAAGATGATAATTATAAGGAAGTAGGTATAAAGGTACAAGCAGGTAAATATTCACGGAGAAATAGGTAAACTTGTATATAGTAGATGCGTGTTTTATGTATAAGTATCTTGATATAGATTTAAATAAACTTAGAATATATGTGCATATAAATATATATAAATGTGATCTTTGAGCATATGTTGATATTTGAGAAATGGATAAATAAGCTTAAGAATTGAGAATTTGAAGTCTATGCATGTCTGCCAAGAATATTAAGGTAGTAAAGCCTCAGTTGGGTGTAAACATAGATATGGAATGGGTAATTTAGTATAAAAGGTGTCGGCACATATAAATTCTGTTAAGGTATGTTTTTATAGAAATAAAGCCTATTAGTTTGAGTAGAATTATATGATATTATATATGTGAATGCGTATCATGTTGCATGTGGATATAGAATTATGATAGTTATAATGTAAGTGAGCATAAGTGGTGGAAGCATATAAGAAATATAATGCATATGTCGTTAGCTTATAGGGACGCATGAACATATACATGTACATATATGACAATACAAGAAAGGTTTTGAAATTCAAGAGTTTTTAAAGAAAAGTAACATAGACTTTTAAACGTGCTATTTTTAGAAAATGTTTGATACAGTTTTGAGATTTAAAATATGAGTTTTATGGTTTAATGTTTTCGGGGCATGAGGTAGAACCTCACCCCAGTATGTAACTTGTGATACAGTTGGAATTGACGGATACATAGAACATGTGCACATGTTCGGCTTAGGATCGTGTACTTGGTCCCTAGTGGTGGCTACACTGTCAGTTGAGCTGTTGTCCTGGGTGTAGAGCTCTACGTTGCCAGTTGAGCTATTGTCCTGGACGTAGGGCACCACCAGCCTCAGAGATGCCACAATTGAGCTGTTGTCCTGGGCATCGAATACCATCAGTTTTCAGAGATGCCGCAGTTGAACGAAAACGTTATGGCCAAAATACGAACATTGCGCAAAACTGGAAATTTTGACTGCACTTCGTGACGCGTATAGAAAAATTTCTTTTTTGACCATTTTTCCTCCGGATTTCATCGTTTTATCCCCGAGTTGATTCCATTAAGTCGAAATATTATTTTTATCTGCAAAATAAACAAAAACACATCAAAACGTTCATGAAACTCGAGAAACTATACAAAATATTAGATCAAATGAGTGGAAAATTGTGATATAATTACCACTGATCACACCCCAAACCTAACATTTTGCTAGTCCTCAAGCAAAACATAAAATAAAAGAACATAAAAATAAAATTAAACTAAGCCACTTTCGTAGGGATCACGATTGCATTTAGCGTATGCAACAAGCCTTTAAACCCCTAGGTGTCCCTAGTGGACGAGTTGTAGTCTCGTGAGGGTTTACAACAATGATACCCACAAACATTTGGTAAAAGTAAAAAGATAGTAAAACTAATGCACACAAAAGCAAAAAGACGGGAGAAAAGAGAATAAACAAGTTAGTGACTAAACAGGTGAAACTTTTACTATAAGTTACCAATTGTTTTGTTTCTTTCTAAATTACCAAATAAGTAAATTCTCCGATTATAATTATCATTCTCCATATACACAGTCAACAAAATATTAATCAACTCATTTTTACCCACAACAGTCACAACTGCAGTTGATAAGAGAGTAATATTTTTGTCCTAAAGTTCTATCAGATTTCACACATTTTTGTAGCAATTGAATAATTTTTCGGATTTTTCTCATTTTTTTCTTTCTTTTTCTGATTTTATTTTTTATTTATATACAATATCTTCCGACTATGTAGCGAGCTTTGGGTCGGTGGCTCCCAAACCAGTTGGCTTTAGGGCACCAGATGTTAAGACACCCCTACAGACTTAATTACTCAGACTTTAGATATATATATATATATATATTTTGCAACATCTTCGATCCATGTAGCGAGCTTTGGGCCAATGACTCTCAAACTAGTTGGTTTTAGGGCACTAGGTGTTAAAACACCCATACGGACTTAATAACTCGGATCTCAGATGTTTTTTTTCCTCATTTTTTTTCTTTTTTCTTTTTTTTTTACTTCATTACCATTTATAGATGCTTCCTCCAATTAAACTAGAGCACTGAATATTACAAACTTTTCAATTACAACTCATGTCCGTATGTTACTATGCATATTGATAATACCTGCCAACTGAGCATATGAAGATCCATTTTAGTTAGTTTTATGGAGAATTCACAAATTAAATAATTTAAAATGAAATAAACAAAAATTAACTTGTTTCGAAAATGGGTTGAAATACGTATCAGGAGTGGGAAATCCTTACGCAGCTGTTTCTCACCAATTTACATTTTTAGTCAAAATACAAAAATACAAAAAAGCAAAATATTTTTGTAATTTTTGAAAATTTTCCAATTTTTTTTAAATTTTTCGAAAACTTTTGGACTAAAAATAAAAACATTTTGGACTAAAAATAAAAACAATACACAAACTAAAAACAAGATACTATTAACTAATCCACACCCCCAAACCTAAATGAGACATTGTCCCCAATGTCTTAAAAAGTAGAAGATGAGTTTAGAAGGTAGTACCTGGTTAGCTGAAATGTAGAAGATTAAAGGTTCAGATCCAGATTTATCTTACGTTTTTTACCACGATCATCCTCAGACCATTTAATCTTGGAAAGGATAGGGTCAACTTGTGGTTCAAAGGCCAAGAGTTGGTCGAGTAAATCATGGGCAGTTCTGGCAGTGAAGATGAGTTCTTTCATAGGTTTTGTCACGAACCCATTTCTTCGGGCGTCATCAAGAAACACACAAAGAAAATCATAAAAACCATCAACGTTAAACAATCCAAGCGGTTTCTGATGTATGTTCAGGTTCGCCCAAGATAACACTATAAAAATTTCCTCCAATGTGGCCAAGCCTCCTGGTAGAGCAATAAAAGCATCTGCACGGTTAATTATTTCCACCAGTCGCTCTGACATTCCTGGCACGATCAGTTCCTCTCTGTTTGATGGTCCTATCAGATTTGCTTCTGCCAAGGGTTTTGGAATGATTCCCAAAACCAGACTACCTCTGTCATGTACAGCCTTTGAAACGATCCCTATTAGTCCAAGATTGCCTCCGCCGTATATTAAGTGCATATTCCGTTCAGCAATGACTCGACCTAATTCTTGTGCTGCCTCAATGTATTGTGGCTTGGTACCAACACTAGTACCGCAAAATACGCAAATGTTTTCAACTCGTCTCCTTGAAGTAGCTTCCATTTTTATGTATTTCTTTCTAAAATCTGGATGTCTTCAAAGGTGCAATGATGAGTTGAATTTATAGTACCTGAAAAGGGTGAGTTATAATAGCACTAGTATCTTCCAAAGGACGATTGTTAGCTAAACAACAAAAGAGATCGTGAAAGGTCAAAAAGTCTGGATCTTGTCTATGAAAATAAAGATAATTACAACAGAAAAGCAAATCAAAGCAATAATTAAGGCAACGAAATTGTGTACTCAATACGCCACTTGCATAGTATAAATTCATCAAGATGCGTCTCAAGAATTCATTCCTTACTCAGCCACCACTAATGAATTAGCTCTCATCTTTGTGATTGCCAAACACCATTCCTCCTTAAATGCTCTGTTTGTGCCTTTCCCTACAAAAATAACACACAAAATTAAAAATTCTACAACATGTATACACAAATATGAAAATAGAAATTACAACAAATTGCATGAGTTGCCTCCCTGCTAGCGCTAAATTTTACGTCTTCAGCCAGACGTGACTGAAATCTGTCTGTCAATGAGGTTTCAGCGTCGTTTTGGATGTCCGATTAAAGACAATCCCATGAGCGTTGCTTTTGAAGGGTCTCTTCCAACGGTAAGGTAGCAAAAAGAATTTTGTATCATTCAGTGCTAATGCCACATTTTTAAACTTTTTCGCTCCAGTTTTTCCTGTAAAGAAAGAAAGAAAATCAGGAGGTCTCGTATGGTGCTTGACTTGGAATGAGATTTCCATTCTGTCAAGATTCTGGGCAATATCTTTGATTTGTACTCCCCAAAACACTGATGTTTCGCCTGAATTCACTGGATCTTCGATAAGGTCAGACATTTGCTCCTCCATTTGCTCTGTTTCTTGCTCCACATTTTCTTCACATATGTATTTTAGGATCTCCAAGTTTAGTTCTTCATCTGACATCTGTGAAATGCATGCTCCATAAATGTCAACCCGAGGATGTAAAGATATGTCTGATATTAAGTCTTCATCCCCTGGTTTGGCTGGAATGGATGGTTCAGGTAGATCTTCATCAAACATGTGCAATGCAATCTCCAAGATCTTCGTTTTGAGGACACAGAATTCCATCCTCAATTTTTGTTGGTACAAACAGCTCAACTTCATCATCAGAGTCAGAATCTGAATAATAGAAATCAAATTGAGACTTTGCCGGATCGGGTTCCTGTACTAATACCTCTTGTTGTTGATACTGCTCAGCCTCCTCCTCTGTTGAAGTGTCTTTGTGAGATGATTGGTATTCGAACGCTTCATCAGTGTCATTTAAAACTGATTCTTGAGGTATGTAGTTTAGGTTTTCTCTTAATTGTCTAATTTGATCTGTCATCCTCTGTATGGATTCTGCATTACTTTGAATTTGTGCATCAAATTGAGCTTCCCATTCCTTGAACATATGAATCAATTGATCTTCCTTTGATGGTTCTGGTTGTTGATGAAGATCAAATGTGAATGGTGGATAAGATGGAAATTGTGGCTCTGTGAAATGTGATGGTTCTTCATACCATGAAGGATTCTGATAGTTCTGCCACCCTGAATTGTAGTTGTACTCGCAATAATCGCTTGGGTGGTTACCATTACATATGTCACATCTCCACATTGCGTTCTGTTGAGAAAATGTAATATTGATTGGTTTTGGCATCCAGTGATAGTTATTGGGCTGTACAACAGGCCTCAGAAAATCGGACTGCTGCTCCCAAAATTGGGGTGCATCTTCTTGTAAGGCTCGTAATCTCTCAATCTCCCAATATTGTTCCATTTTTCAGCCATGTGAAAATAAAAGAAAGAAATAAAAATAACAAATAAAAATAAAGAAAATTAGATACAAGTAAATTAGAAAGCTTCAAAATTAACAACTCAAGAAATATAAGTCCCCGATAACGGCGCCAGAAACTTGACCGGCGTAATCACTCGCGTATAACGCAAGCGCACGTATCGTTCAAGTAGTATAAAAAATATCGATCCACAAGGACTTAATTCCTACTGTTTTATTAATTATTGATACTATTTATTTACAGGTATCTAATTATAGGGAGAGTGAATGATTGCTTTTGGTTTGGTTGAATGTGTATTTGCTAATTTAAAATAAATAAAAGAAAATACTAAGGAAAATAACAAAAGACTCAAAAGAAAATACTAAGGAAAATAAAAGAAAATACTCAAACATCTAGGGTCGTGACTCCACACAATATTGTTAAAAAGATGAATTGATTCCCTTACTTATGTGTAATAATTCAGCTTACTACCTAGAACACGAAGATATGAAAAAGCCTATTCCGATGGTCAGACGGAAATATCCAGTATAACCCAATTGAACCATATTCCTATGTCAACCACATTACCTGGATTCATTAAGTTCAAGTTCCAATTATGGCTACCCCCGCCCGACAGGTATATTCCTATCCAGCCATATAGGCAGTAATTATCTGTCACCTAAAAACCAGCCATATAGGCGGTGCCACTTTATGCCAATAAATAAAACCAGCCATTAAGGCGGTAATTCTTTTTAATGTGAATAAAAAATTTTATATTATAATTAAAGGAGATTAATCTAAATTAAAATATTAAAAGCTTCACCATTCCCCCAGCGGAAATTCAACTACTAAACTGTAGGGGTTTTTAGGGGTTGAATCCGGAAACGCAGCGGAACCGGTGAAAATCCGATTTTCATATTTCAAAACTTTTTCTCGAATTAATTAAATAAACACATTTATTTAATTATCCAATAATCAAATTATGAAATAAAATTCAAATGAATCATATTCAAGTGAATTTACCGAAATGCCCTTCTATTGGTATTTTGTCCATTTTAGTCCGAAATTGATCTAATCAATTTTGAATGATTCTAAATCATTTCTAAGATGAACTTAGCATGTTCAAAACATCAAAACACCAAAAGCAACAAAAATCCCATTTTCCTTCACTAATGCCGTGAGCACCTCCAAGGTGCCTAAATGTACCATTTGTCATTTCATGCTTCAAAACACATCCAAATGTAATCCAATCAACATGAAACTTTATATGCATCATATACACATCCAAATGCACAACATATATGAAAAACCCCAAATTTGGAATTTGTCATGAACCCTAATTTTCAATTTCATCAAATTGGACAAATTAGACCAAATTGGTTAAATCAAATGTTTCAATCATCATTCTTCCATCCAATCCAAGTCTCAACACAATGAAACAACTCAAGATCAAATCTCGGTCATTTAAGAGTGGGTCAACAACTCTAGATTAGCAACATGGTTTCCAAAACCTTAAAAGAAAGTTTATTACTACAATAGTTATACACTTCCTTCATTACACATGCTTCACACTTCACCAAAACTTCCATCAACAAAAACCACAAGGAATAAAGAAAGAAACATCCTAAGAATATCATATATTAAAGCCTAGAACCTAAGGAACAAATTCCTTAGTAATAGCAAGTTTGAGAAACTTACTAAATTTCCAAGCTTTTTGACTTTGTCTTTCTTTTCTCAAGGTTCCTTTAGCTTCTTCAATTGAGATTTATGTTTTGTGAAATGTATTAGGTTAACCAAATGAAAAGCAAATGAAAACAATATATACTCATGCATAATTGGCCTTGGCCGAATTCAAAGGCATGAAATAACAAGTTTTTCATTTCATTTTCATTTCAAATTCATTTGTTTATCATAATACAAATATCTAAAACTACTTTATAGATATTTATTTAAGTCAACAATTGCCACTAACATCATTTACTTGATATATCATAATGTAAGATATTTATATTTTAATTAATTTAATCATTTAACAATTAAAATAATTAATTAATTAATCAAATACAAATATATTAAATATATGTATAATATTTACATTAAATATTAAAAACACATATTCATTTAGGATATAAGTCAAATAACTCATTTTGACAATTAATTAACGTGTATTTAAATTAATCAAGTATTAAATGTAAATACACAATAATTAAGCAAATGAATATCTAGTCTCTTTAGCACGTATCTTGCGTTTAACCTTTAAACGACTTTATAAATAATCAATATATTTATTAATGTTGCTCTAGTGCTCTACTAGTCTACGAGTTGTTTCATTATTGAGACTCTCTAGATTCAGGTATATCCGTCAAGAAATCAAATTTCGTGTCCATAATTTATCCACCCGTAGATTATGACGATCACGGATAATCTCGCTGAACCATACAGGTCGAGGTCATGGCAAATGTATAATTCCTCCGTCACAAGTATCCGGATAAATTCCAGAGATATAGATTTAAACGTCAAATCTCTATCGGGATTATCCAGTCGACTATTCTATTAGCAATCTCAAAAGAATGTTTAGAACTAGCTTCTAAACTTTACCACGGGCCCATGGTTTTATCTGATTGCTAATCATATGGAATACCTATGCTCTGATACACAGAACTGACGGATCCTATCTTGATACACATAGGATACCCTGAGGATCTATCTACACCCAACGAACAGGAGGAGGTCTGATCTTAATAGATCGGTGACGTGACTGCCGTCTAAGTGTAGAAGATGTCTCATGTGCCCACAATGGCATCTCAAGTCTAAGAATAACAAGTGCTACTCAACCCAAGAAGATTCTTATTGACGCTGGTGTACCATCCATTAAGAATCTTCGGTGAGTCGTTCAGTGTTTATCCGCTATAAACACCTACACGTCTATACTAGTCTCCAAGACTAATGGTTCAATGAGAAACCATTGGAATAATATATTCCAGTATACTACATGTACCGGTCTCAACGGGTTTACTATACTGACCAAGTAGTGTAAACCTTGACCAGGAACTGTCTGAGAATGACAACGTCATGATACTTCTCAATGTCTGTTGCGACGCTTTTGCAACTGTATCATGACTAATCATTCTAGGGTCATTACCTCTTTACCATATAAAAAGATAGATTATATTATAGAAAATGCATATATTATTCATAATAATAATGTTTTACAGAAGTATTCAAAAGAAATACAACCGGAAATTGGCGCGCTGAGCATCAACCCCAACATAAACATTAAAAGAAATGAGAAGAAGAAGAGAACTACTACTATTACTAAAATAAAAATGCATAAATTAAGTACTTAAAATAAATACAAACAAGATGCAATCCTTAAATTCCTTACAAAAACCTAAGGAAAAAGCATGAGAATTACAAATGAAATGGCTTGGTATTTATAGAAAAGCCTAAAGGCTTCCACCAATTTCTCCACCGATTGCTCCACGAATTGCTCCACCAAACACTCCACAAGACATGGCATCAAACATGGCACCAAACATGGCATCAAACATGGCACCAAACATGCAAGCATGTTTGTTGGAAGTTTGACATTTTTTATTTTTTTTATTTTATTAATTTTATTTTACATTTTGTAATGACTAGTAGATACACAAAATATACTGTATTGTCCATCACTTTCGGCCATGAAAACTTCAGAATTCGAAATTATTTTGACTTTCAAAGTCGTAGATCATTGAGTCTTCTTTAATTTGCAACTTGAATCAGCTCAATCGAACATCGGATGAAAAAATTATGGCCAAAATACGAACATTGCGCAAAATTGGAAATTTTGACTGCACTTTGTGACGCGTATAGAAAAATTTCGTTTTTGACCATTTTTCCTCCGGATTTCATCGTTTTAGCCCCGAGTTGATTCCATTAAGTCGAAATATTATTTTTATCTGCAAAATAAACAAAACACATCAAAACGTTCATGAAACTCGAGAAACTATACAAAATATTAGGTCAAATGAGTGGAAAATTGTGATATAATTACCACTGATCAAATAGCATTATTTTATTTAAAGGTATATATGTTAATGATGATTATGAGTTGTATGTTTAATTAGAAAAACATATCGAAATGATGCTAGAACATGATGATACGATAACATATGTATATATACGTGGTTGGTGGTAGTGGATTAAATGTTTAACAGAAATAGAATTTTAGTGTGACCGATTTGATGATATTTCAAGATAGTAAAAGAAAGAAAGTTATTATAATTGTCTAATTTCGACTAGCTCAGAGTATACAGAAAGGTAAAGAGAAGAATCAGAGTAGCACAATAGAAGTGTAATGGACCTTAGTTTGTTAGTTAGTAAAGTAGAACTTGATGAATTAATATGGATTGTAGTAAACAGAAGTTAAAGTATGTATGTGTGTGTTCAGACAAAAAGATCAGTAACTAGTAGTATGGTAATTAAATGGATAAAAGTTATATGGTTAAATCAGACTTGTAAATATTTGCATGGTTACTTACTGAGTCATTATGACTCACACCACAACAGTTTGTTAGTTTTGCAGGTCAATAGCTGACATACTTGGCCAGCATATTTTCAGTGAAGATTTTTGAAGACAGTGGATCGCCCCAATTGCACTCAAGGAAGTCTTCGAGTCCTGGGTCAAGTTATGGGTCCTCACGACTCATTGTTTTTGTATTTGTATTTGCATTGTATCTCATATGAAGAGTTTTGTAATAGCATGGTTTTATTTTGAGTTCTGGCCGGAGGCTGAGTATTTATATTTGTTCATTGAGTTCAGGCCTGAGGCCTTGATGTTGAGATACCGACCTGAGGTCGAGATTTGATGATTATGTTGTATATGGATGCTGGCTATAAGCCAGGTTGCATGATGTTCTGCATACATCATGCCGAATATTCGTCAGAATCAGAGGCTTATGGAGATGGGTTTTCCTGTCTCCTACCGGTAGCATCCTGGACTAGGTGGGATGTTACACTCTTTTCTTGAAAACTCTTTATAAAAACTCTTTTCTGAAACATTGTTTGAAATCTTCTTTAATAAACTTGTCTTTTGAAAACATGCTTTAATACTCTAGTTTCTGGAAACTGTTTTCTAAAAATTGAAATCTCTATTTGAAATCTGTTACTCTAAAAACTGAAAGTCGTATCTGAAAATCGAAATATTTCTCTGACTTCTGTGTCTCTGTCTGAAAAACTGGACGTATAAGGGCGTTATATATCGCCGTCCCAAATACGCCTAACTGGAGCCAGTAATGCAAATCCATGAATTTGGGGCGTTACGCCTCGCCATCCCCCATAACATGTCACTACTGTCTCAGAAACTGGTGGTCTTGGGCATTGCATATCGCTGTACCTAAGCCACAAACTGGAGCTGGGGGTGCGGATCTATGCTACCACCCAAGCACAAACTAGGGTCTAAGGGCGTTACGTATCGCTCATCCCCTAGCCCGGCTCGAGGATCTAAGAGTGTCCCCTCAGTTCTCAACATGCGCACATGCTCTCTGTATCCGTCAATTCCAACTGTACCTCAAGTAACATACTGGGGTGAGGTTTTACCTCATGCCCAGAAAAACATAAAACTATATCCGGCATCTTAAAACTGTAAAAACATTTTCTGAAATACTTGTCTTTCAAAATAAAACTTTTGAAATTTCTCTTTAAAGCACTTTAAATTTTCAAAAAGATTCTTTTCTTTAATTTAATTTAATTTCATAACCACACATCAGCATAATCATTTCAAATACTTTTTCTTACTCTAGCCATATTTTATTATATGCCTATTCCATCTTATCATATAAGTTCATGCAAATGTTCATGCATTCCTACAAATTAATAACATATGAATTCTATTATATACACTTATGCCTATACATAACTGTAGGCATTGCATTTTTGCATGTGAAACCCGATGATGAGTCTCATTTGGAGGCACTACTTTTTAAGTCGCGGAAGTCGTGGGAAACGGACGTCGGAAGGGAAGAGTCAAGAATTGACATTTTTGTTGGATTAAGTTCACGTGTTTAGCTTCGGGTTCGCTTGTTGGACCTCCGTTTTAGAACTTAACTTTGGCCCTAAACCCCACATCTAGCCCACACACATTTAGCCCACACACATCAAGCACACTCACCAAGCCAAGACAACATCTAACCCACCAAGGATGGCCCACACGTCCAAGGCCATAAAAGACATCCAAATTAAATAAATATTAATTAAATTCAATAAATATTAATTAAATCATTTGCCAAATTAAATAAAACATAAAATAAGGTCATGCCTAATTTAGATAAATCAAATATATTAACTTCCTAACTAAACAAAATCATATACTAAATTAAAGAAATATCATGTTTAATTAAATCACTCATAACCAATTTAAAGATATTGACTTCCTAATCTAAACCAATATTGTCTCCATCAAATCCCTTGCTTTCCTTCTTTAACACTAAATCAAATCCCTTCATTGTGAAACAAGGAGAAGCCCTAGACCTTGCCTATATAAACCAAGCCATTCCAACACTCCCCCTCTCTTTTGGACAACCACACACACAAAAAGAAGCTCTCCAATCTCTCTCAATACACGCCCAAAGTCAAGAAAAAAAGATAAAAATTTATCTTCATCCTCTCCCTCTATAGCCGAAGACATCACCCTCCTCAACCCTTCCATTGTCGAAAATATTACAGCCCCTACAACCATCAAAACAGCCCCCTAATCACCACTGAAAACCATCCCCATACACCCCCAAACAATAGCAAATTAACCCCTAAAATAGCAGCAAATTAACCCCTAAAACAGCAGCAAGTAAACCCCCAAAACAGCAGCAAATTAGCCCATAAAACAGCAGCAAGTAAACCCCTAAAACAGCAGCAAATTAAACCCAAAAACAGAAGCCATTCACGCCTAAAACAGCAGTAAATTAACCCCTAAAACAGCAGCAAATTAAACCCTAAAACATCAGCAAAAATACCCCAAAACAGCCCCTAAATCACCTAAACCAGTGAACAAAAAAAGTGCACTTTTAATCCTCAAAACAGTAACTAAAAACTGCACTTGAAGCCTTTAAAAAACACCCAAAACAGTAGCTTTAAAGACCTGAAATAGAAAGCAGAAAATACAGAGAAAACAACAGTAAAACGGAGGTCAAACGGCAAGTAAAATAGCAAAACAGTGAGCTAAGACGCTAAACCAGTGAACCGGAGAAGTTGAGGAGCTTTAACCCTTCCGATCTCCGTGAAACGCAAGTCCGAAAGTCGGCAAAAAAGGTTAGACCTGAGGGTATTTTTCACACTTGTTTTCAGTTTTATCTTTATTATTTATTGAGTTTTGTTCGCATGATTATTATGTTAAAATGCAATGTTGTGGCCCCTTAAATAGATAGTATATGCATGTATTATGAAATGTTGTATGTTGTGGCCTTGGAATGAATTGAAAGATGTGTCGCCTCTCGTGGTATATCAGATGAAAACCTGGACATAAATTTCATAGTCGATTCCGAATAGACGGTAGTATGATCTGTACTCGGGATACAACTCCACGTACCGCTTGAGTAAAAGGCATATTCTTTTGTTTTATGTTGCTTTGATTTATTTATTATTCGTCATTTAAATTCTGCATGTTATTTGTTCTATTATGTTTGCCCATGGGCTTAGTAAGTGAGATCAAAGGTTCTCTAGTTTGAGAGATTAAAAGCCTTTGCCACGATGCTTTGTCGCGCCGGATAATGTGTATTCGATTGGATGTGAGATACGTTCAATCGGATACATGAAGTCCGATACCATTGTCTTTACTTTTTCATGTGTGTATTATGTTTGATCATGGGCTTAGTAAGTGAGATCAAAGGTTCTCTATTTTGAGAGATTAAAAGCCTTTGCCACGATGCTTTGCCGCGCCGGTTATTATCTCATTTACCTTTTGCATATCATTATTTTATTTACGCATGCATTACATTCTAATGCGCATGGGCTTAGTAATTGGATCAAAGGTTCTCTATTTTGAGAGATTAAAAGAATTTGCCACGATGCTTTGCCGCGCCTCTTGTTATGTCATTTACCTTTTGCAAATCATTGTTTTATTTACGCATGCATTATATTCTAATGCGCATGGGCTTAGTAAGTGGATTAAAGGTTCTCTATTTTGAGAGATTAAAATCCTTTGCCACGATGCTTTGCCTCGCCGGTTATTATGTCATTTACCTTTTGTATATCATTGTTTTATTTACGCATGCATTACATTCTAATGCACATGGGCTAACTAGGGCGGATTAAAGGTCCTCTATTCGAGGGAAATGCCTAAAGGCTACCTTTACCACGATGTTTTGCCGCGCCTCTTATTATGTCATTTATCTTTTTGCATATCATTGTTTTATTTATGCATGCATTACATTCTAATGCGCATGGGCTAACTAGGGTGGATTAAAGGTCCTCTATTCGAGGGAAATGCCTAAAGGCTACCTTTACCACGATGTTTTGTTGCGCCTCTTATTATGTCATTTATCCCATTTGCATATCATTGTTTTATTTAGGCATGCATTACATTCTAATACGCATGGGCTTAGTAAGTGAGAATAAAGGTACCACGATGCTTTGTCGCGCCAGATAATGTGTATTCGATTGGATGTGAGATTTGCTCAATCGGATACACAAAATCTGATATCGTTGTCATTACTTCGTATATGCATTATGTTATTCGTTATTTGCTTTCCGCATATTACTTATTGTGTGATGATGTGATAAAGAGCATGGGATTAGTAAGTGGAATCAAAGGTTCTCTACGTTGAGAGATTAAAAGCCTTTGCCGCGATGTTTTTCCACGCTGGATAATATGTATTCGATTGAGTGTGAGGTATGTCAATCGGATACACAAAGTCCGATATCATTTTCCTTACTTTATGTATGCATTTTATTATGTGCGCATGGGCTTAACAAGTGGGATTAAAGGTCCTCTGTGTCGAGAGGTTAAAAGCCTTTACCACGACGTTTCGTCGCGCTTCTTACCATATCATTTATCCTTTAGCACATCATTGCTCTATTCACGCATGTATTATGAAATCCCATATAGTCATCTTTATCTTTGTACGCATCGTAATGAAAAATACATTTATTCCATTGGTTGCATCATTTACCTTAGTCTTGGCTTAACGTATTACCATTTATGCATCCATATTATGATGGCATGTGGACATTATTTCTCGTGGTATATCGGATGGAAACCAGACATAAATTCCGTAGCCGATTCCAAATGGACGGTAGTGCTGTCTATACTTAGGATACAATTCCACGTACTACTTGGAAAAGTGTTCGCATGTGCGCTTGTGCCCATATTAGTTATCTTCTTTTGCATCACGTCATAGCATGCTTACTTTAATGCTTACCTTTGTCTTTACGTGATATCTCTTCATTCATATATCTATGTTATGATAGCATTTGAGTATTATTTCTTGTGGTATATCGGATGGAAACCCAGACATGAATTCCATCACCGATTCTGAATGGACGGTAGTGCGGTCTGTACTTGGGATAAAATTCCACGTACCACTTGGAAAAGTGCTCGCATGCGCGCTTGTGTCCATATTAGTTATCTTCTTTTGCAACACGTCATAGCATGCTTACTTTAATGCCTAATTGCATCCTTAATTGTCTTTTTTTGCATTATGTACTTAGTTGCCTCTTTTATTTACGCATGAACATGTAATGGCTATTCGTTTATGCTTCCGCATGTATAAGTATGATATGTCTATGAAATCACATGCTCGCCATTATCTGATTCGCTTTTATGTGTGCTTGCGTGGTTATTGTGTGCTTGTGTTTCCATGAATACAATATGCCTATGAAGTTGTATGTTCGTTGCTACTGTGACTTACTTTCAAGCATGCAATCTTAGATGTGAGATATATGCAAATTTAGGTGTAAGTTTTATTTTTGCGCATATGAACTTAGAAGCATGATACTCTTGGAAATAAGTGTTACTTAAGCTTGATTAAATTATTACATAAATCCTTTCATTACAAGTGACATAAGTAAGGGACCATTCCGAACCCAATGGTTTGAGGTCTTCCCTTGCGATGGGTGAGTGCGGCCTTAAATCTTATTTTCCCGGTTCATACCGGGTGGCGACTCCATTATTCTCCGGTTTAGTCCCCTGTGGCTACTCCATACTCCCAACTAGGCCGCGAGCCTAGAACAGCATGCGTCGTCCAGTTTCTATGTCCCACAGTCTGGTGACTCTATCGGGGATAGAGAATTGGCCCCGAAATATTGTCTTGTAATGTTTGGATTTATGTTTTAATTGACCGTGTCTACCGGGGTTGTATGGCTAAAGTAACAAGTATTTCCTTGAGTATGTGCTTGTGGACCATCCTCATTTGGATGCAGTTGGACTATTGTCAGAAATGCGAACTTGCTGGGCCATTTAAATTGGAGCGAGTTCGTATCTCATGACAATTAGGCCCAAAACTTCTGAAATGTTGATGGGCCATTCTGTAGAAATTATTGTTTTATGTTTACATTATCTTTCTTTTATGCTTGTGTTTGGGAATATCGTCGCTTGGATCCATTTGGACCATTTGTCATGGGATATGGGCTTGTTGGGCCATTTAAACTGGGACAAGAACGTATTTTATGATGATTGGGCCAAAGGCTTCTAAGTGTTGATGGGCCATTTTGTGCTTGTGTTCGGAACATTACCTTTTGGATTTAGTTGGGCTCCTTGCCATGAGATGGGCCATTTAAACTGGGACGAGTTCACTCCAATGACAGTTAGCCCAAAAGCTTCTAAAATGATAATGGGCTGATTTGTTTAAAAATTTTAATTGGTTTAGTACGTTATATATGTTGCATGCATCTCATGCACCTCATACATACATATATCATGTTAACACCCTCTATGTCTTAAAAAGACATCATAGATACCGTTTGGGTTAGAGAATGGACAAGACTCACTAAAAGAACAGTAACAAGCATGAGTGAATCTGATAACGAGGTATCCATATGGATAAGTTAGAGAACATCTCGCCAAGATCACTGAACAGTTGCAAGCTTTGACTACTGCTGTGGCTGGTATAGCTGGGTCTCGTGCTGGTGGTAGTTCTGGCGATGTGAAGCAAGAGGAACCTCCGAGCAGATTGGGGGATGATATCCCCACTTTTGATGATGATATGGCAAAGTATGCAGCAGGCAGAGTATCTGGGTCTCAGGAAGAGTTATAGAAGCTCCGGGATCAGGTTGAGTCAGTTACCCGCAAGATGAGCGGTAAGAATGAGGATTTGCTAGGTTATGACACGCTAACTTTCGAAGAACAGTTGCCGACACAGTTCAAGATGCCTGATATGGCTAAGTTTAACGGGAATGGGGATCCAAGGGTGCATCTCCGACAGTTTGTATCAGTCATGAGTTCAGTTGGCCTATCTCAGCGCCAAGTGCACAAGATGTTTGGAATGTCGCTCGAGGGAGCTCCCGTGGTGTGGTACCACAGTTTGGAGAAGAAAGTAAAGGAATATTGGAGGGAGTTGACTGATGGCTTCCTGAAGCAGTATGTCACTGACCTAGAGATCGATCTGTCACTCCGCGATCTGGAGAATATTAAGTAAAAATCGGAGGAGAGTTTTAAGGAATATGTGGACCGATGGAGAGGTCAGTTGTTGAAGATGCAGACTAGGCCTTCGGAGAAGGATCAGATTAAAATGATTATCAAGGGCACCAAGCCCTCCATTTACAGCAAGCTGAGAAGGATGACCTCTATGATTACTGATTTTCGACAGTTGAGAGAAACTGTCATGGATATTGAAGAAGAGGAGGCTGAAAATAGAAAGTTTTATGGCCAGAATAGAAGAACTTCTGGAGGGCCTTCTGAGACCAAGCCCGCTACTGCCGAGGTCGCTACCGTCAAGAACAGGCGATTCTCCAATCTTGGTAGACCTTTGTCAAATGTATTTGAAAAGCTGAAAATGCAAGGACTTCTAAAACCTTTGGAACCTAGGCCATTTTCGAACCCTGTGCCACCGTACCTCAACCTAAACCAGTATTGTCACTTCCATCAAGAAAAAGGTCATAGCAAGTAGCAGCAGGCTTTCTCATTTGCTGCGACCCATTTTTGGTAGATATCGCGCACAGCTTGGCCAGCATTTCTGGCCGGCTCAGGAAGACTATCCTCCGTCAGGACAAATTTTAGGTCTTCACATACCAGGATAGCGTTCATGTTACTTTTCCACTTAACATAGTTTTCTCCCTTTAGTTTATCGTTTGAGAGTATGGAAATAATTGGAGAAACCATGGCTGAAAAATAAAATAAACATGCATTTAACATTCATTCATCGCATATTAAAATCATCAAATAATTTTAGCATAAAATTAAACATGATGCATGAACCATGAATAATGAATTAGAAACCTAAGAGAATTACTATGCCACGGAAATCTATCATCCCACAATTAAGTGCCGCCGTAGGGTAGGTCAAGTACTCGCATGATAGATCGAGACAATCTCAGTTAATTTAATATATGCGGGAATAACTCTTATTCCTATATTAAACAACTACCGTTTTATTTGATCAATGAATTTTATTAACAGTTAATTATTCCTTTGTGAGTGTAACCCGTCGTTTCGGGATTCTTGGACTTAACGAGTGAAGTTCCACTGTAGGGTAGGTCAGTTCACAAGATACATCTAGAATCCCTATCCTCTCGGAACCCAAACCTGATATTGACCCTAAATGGACACCATCTGTAGGGGGACAAAAACAAAGCCGTCTCGAGGCGCCTTTTGAATCTCATATTTTTGGACTAACAACGGAGATCGCGGGATATACTGTCGTATATCCCTCTCCCACTCGCTACTTTAAAATTAAGGTTTCTTTCTATAAAATATCTAATATTTTATTTTAACTAGTGTGGATAAACTTATGGCGGCTAAATCATAATTTTTATTTACACTAGTTTGTCATAAGTGAGCTAATCAATTTTAACTATTAAAATTATGTCACTAATATTTCATTAGTCCCTACTAATAGTTTTACTCAATTAAACTAATTTAATTAGAGTGGTATTATTGAGCTATTATATTTTAACTCTTAAAATACTAGACACTAAAAGTTTAAAAATTATGGAATTCTAAAAGGTCAAAATTTTAATTAACATTTTAATAAATCTTGGTGCGTTATAAAATCCAATGGTACGTGGAATTGTATCCCGAGTGCAGACCATATTACCGTCCATTCGGATTCAGCTATGAAATTTATATACGGGTTTCCATCCTATATACCAATGAAATTTATTATGCACCAATTAAGCCCAATATATTAGAATTCAATTTTTAAACCATAAATCCAATTAATCTAATTAATTGATTTCTATGCATATCATATTTAAATTTAAAAATTTTAAATAACATAAAATCATATTTTTATGTGTACAATGATAATGCATCTATGACATGTTATGGCATGTAAAATGCAAGAGTGGGCATCTTAAGCAATATGACATGTTATTCAAACAATTCAAAATAAACATACATATAACATAAAAACAAATTTTGCATTGACCGGACTCTTATTTTTCCTATACTAATCTAATTAGTATATAAGATTCACCAAGGCATTCATTGGTCTTCAAATCCCGCTTCAAAGTCGTGTTGGCTCCTTTTGCGACTTCGGTGCTCCAAATTACAAAAATTGAAATTTTACATTGAAAAATAAAATTACAACAAATGTAAACAATGGCCTTATGGCCTTACATCCCAAAAACAAACAAACCACTACAAAAAATAAGAGCCGGAAAAATTTACGACCAATGCAAAAATCCATTCATCACATGAATAACAAAAAACATTAATCATATGAATATCACAATGTGCCCACTCATCTAACATGCATATAATATTTATAACTCATATAAATATACTAAAAACATAAACTTTAAATAAAAAAGAAAAGGATTAAGAACACTTTTCAACCTCTCTCTTGAGGCCAATTGTAGGAAACGCTTTCCTCGCGTAGCGGAAGCGGTTAGGCACACGGATCGGACTTGAAAAAATTTTTGCTTTCCCTTTTCTTTTGCCGAATCTGACCAGCAGGTATACTGAAGTTTTGCTTCTGTTTCGGACAATGTCTCAGCACCGAAATGTACCCAAAACAGTCCCCGACAGCCCCCTAACTGCAGTGAAATAATGGACTGTTTTGGACCCGTTACACAACCGAACTGCACACAAATCACCCACTGAATTGCGCGAACTGCAAGGGTGATATAGGTATGATTTTTCCACTAAAAAATAATCCTAACTCAGCCCCAAAAGGTCCCCAAGATGTTTCCCAAAAACCCGAATTAAAACAAAACAAACCGAGCCCCGATTGTAACAAGTGAAGTGCGGCAATGAGGTATTATTGGTCCTCAATGCTGTGACTTATAAGAGTGAAGGAGAAGATGATTTGTTCGTCACCACAAAGTCTTTCGAGCTATATCTCGTTACCAACAAGTGGAAAGTAGTGTGGGCTACATACACAAAATAATCCCTAAACCTTTTTTAGATTTAATCACACACAACAATATTTTCTTATTCTTGTTCTTCAATATTGTTTCTCAAATTTTGAGAGAATGAAGAAGAAGAAGAAGGTGGCTAGGGTTGTCTTGAATGAGAGTTCACTAAAAGAGAAATTATATTTTTTTTTATACTTAGGGTAATTTGTTTCCTAAAACAAATCAACCACTCCCCTCCCTAATAAGCAAGAATCGGCCAAGCTATGGTTATTTCAATTTTTGTAACATCAAATATTCAATTACCATTATTGAAAGGATGTTACAAAATTAAATAAGCAATTAACAAATTTGAAAATCATAATTTCCAAATTAATGCCAAGGATTTTATTTGTTTCCAAAATAAATAAATCCATTCCCTTTATGCTTGAGGAATTCGGCCACTACTAGGAATAATTGATTAATTTTGTAGCATTAAGTATTCAATTCCATAATTGAAATATATGTTACAAAAATTAAAGATTTACCAACTTTCATAAAGGTGTAACTTCCAAATTTCATTCAAAAGTTTCAAAAACCCAAATTGGAATTAAGTTATATCATATATAATTTAATTACTAACAATAAATAATTATCATATAATCATTTATTATATAAATCATATATTAACTTTTAATATATAGTTGTAAGTGTGACAAATAATATTATTAATCATATTAATAATATTTATACCTTTTGGGTATATAATTGGACTATCCAATTATTCTAAATCTGTTATAGTAAATCGAGCTAGCACGGGGACCAAACGGACCTACGGTTCCGAGCTCCAATAATATCGAAATATTAATTAACTCTTAATTAGATATTTCATATTATTAACTCCGGGTTATTCCATTAAAAACCTGAAGTTGCACTCTCGTTGCCGCATATGATATATTAAGTCGAAGTAAGTCGTTGTCCATCGATATAGTCATTACATATGAATTGACCCTTCACGAGTATCTCGTAATTAGAGTCGGGTCATAATGTCTGTTATACCCCTCTAATTATTTTACCTGAAGTACCATTGATTCTCTAATGAACGATTTATTCACAACTATTATGAATATTAAACTTTCTATTCGTAATAGAAAGACTTGAGCACTCAAATCGTTCAAATACTGAATCAACCCTTAAGAAATACACTCATCTACTTCTCGCAAGAAGGAGTGAACTTCATACTTATGTAAAACGTTCCCAGCTACAAGGCAAACTGTGCCCCCAAAGTAGGTAGCTATTGGTCGGGACTGCTACACCAACCTCACCTTTGTAAATCAAAGGACACAGTCTGCCATGCAGGAGTTCGTAGTACACTCAGGATTAAGATCAACCCATATATGACCATCTAGTAGATTGAAATGACTTTCTTAGCTTAACGGATATTATAAGAATGTCATTTCCATCTGGGTCCAGTCCTATATATGATCGCATCATACAAGGTGCCTCCATTCTCATGTCTCTACATGGACGATCCAGATCAAGATTGCCATACAAATATAGAATGGACCGCATCTACAGATAAACCACAAACAAATTACCCACTTTGTTTGGTCTCTATGGACTATTTAAGATTACTAACTTTATACTTAAATCCTCTTGTGTATGATACAGGCACATAAGTAATCTAGGGTATTTAAGATGATATATAATATGCGAAAATTAAACAAACAATTTGATAAATAAATAATGCATCATTTTATTTCAAAAATATATAAAACCATTTACATCACATGTAGCTCTAGGGCATACATTCCAACAATTAGTTGGACTAATATTATTTTATTTTTCTTCTAACGGTTAGACTGTACCCATACATTGTTAATTGGATAGTTTGACTATCGCAGTTAAAATGACAGGAAAGAATAGTGTCAGAGACATTATCATGGGCGACAATGTCTTCAATGGGATAAACTTTTTTGATTGGAAAATGAATCTTAAGATTGTCCTGGGATCCGAGAAGTTACTTTATACGATAGATAAACCTCTTGGGCCTAAGCCTGGACCTGAGCAAGTAGTTGAGCTTGAGATTTAGAAGACTCATAGCGATGACAACTCCACTGCTCAATCCATTATGCTTGCTGCTATGACTCAACAATTCCGTCGACAGAACAAGGGATTGGATCCCTATAATATATTGGCGAAGTTGCACGATCTTCATCGATATAATCTTAGATCGCAAAGATATGAGTTACAGAAGAAGCTCTTCCGTGCTCGTATGTCAGAGGGTACATCTGTTGAGCATCATATGACACAGATGATTGCTGACATCGAGCAGCTTTCACAGATGGGCATTGTCTTTGAGGCTCAGACTTCGATAGATTTGATCTTGCAGTCTCTCCCCGACACTTGGAGTGGGTTCATTATGAACTACAATATAATGAACCAAGACGATACTCTTGGAGAGTTAATATCCATACTGAAAGAAGCTGAAAATGAGCTTCTAAAGGGCAAGAAGCATGAGGCGCACTTCGCTTCAACATCTCATACTCTGAGGGCTTGGCCCAAGACGACTGGAGGTGTAAAGAAAAAGAAGCATAAGAAGAAGGGCAAGGCCAAATCTTCAAAGGGTTCTGGGAAACCTAAGGATAAATCCCAAGATATCTGCTTATAGTGTGGCAAGTGGGGTCACTGGAAGTGTGACTGCCGCGAGAATAAGGCGCAGATGAAGGATAAAGCGGGCAAGACACCAGCTTCAGGTATGTTTATTATAGAAATAAACATGTCTACTTCTAGTTTTAAGAATTGGATTTCTGATTCTGGTTGTGGTACTCATATATGTACTGATGTGCAGGATCTGCGGATTAGCAGGAGACTGGCCTCATGGGAGATTGATCTACGCGTTGGAAATGGGACACGAGTTGTCGTTTTGGCCGTGGGCACTTATGTTTTGGAACTGCCCTCAGGGCATGTACTTGAACTTATAAACTGTTATTTTGTACCTAGTATGACTAGGAATATTATTTCTGTATCTATGTTAACCCAATGCGGGTATACTTTTGTAGTTAGAAACACTGGGTGTTTTATGTATAAAAATGATATGGAAATTTTCACAGCTGATGCAAATAATGACCTTTATATTTTGAATATTAATCAATCTCAAACATATAATGTAACAAACAAAAGGCTTAAAGTAAGTATAACAAAGATGAAACTTATATGTGGCATTGTTGTCTGGGACACATAAACAAGACACGTATATCCATATTTTCGAAGAGTGGGTACTTGGACGGATTCGATCCTAATTCATATGACGTCTGCGAATTTTGTTTATTATGTAAAATGCCTAAAACACCTTTTAGCGGTAAAGGTGTACGTGCCACCGAACTGTTAGCCCTCGTTCATAGTGACGTATGTGGGCCCATGTCTAGCCAGGCTAGAGGTGGATATGAATACTTCGTAACCTTTATGGATGATGCATCACGTTATGCTTATGTGTATCTAATGAGACACAAGTCGGAAACCTTTGAGAAATTCAAAGAGTTTCGACACGAAGTTGAAAAATAGACCGGTAAAAGTATTAAGACACTACGGTCAGACCGTGGTGGCGAATACTTGAGCAATGAGTTACTTGATACTGAAAGAATATGTATTCTTTCACAATGGACTCCTCTGTGGAACACCGCATAAACGGTGTGTCCGAATGGAGAAATTGAACTTTGTTAGACATGGTTAGGTTTATGATGAGTCGCACAGAGCTACCTATTTCCTTATGGGGATATGCATTGAACAGTGCAATACTTATTTTGAATAAGGTTATGTCAAAGTCTGTTCAACAGACTCTGTATGAAATATGGATAGGAAAGAAAACGGGTGGTTTCTCATTCCTGAAGATTTGGGGTTGCTGGGCATACGTCAAACATTTGGAAGGTACCAAACTGAACCCAAATCGGATAAATGCCTATTCGTAGGATATCTTAAGGAAACCAAATGATATTACTTCTATCACCGACAAAAGAACAAAGTATTTGTTGCTCTACATGCAGTTTTCCTTGTGAATGAATTCCTAAATGCAGGTGAGTAAGTGATAAGTGGGAGGAAAGTAGAACTCGATGAAAATCGGAGTGATACTATTCCTGGCACAAAATCCTTAACAGAACATGAACAGTCCATCAGAGATGTGATTGTACCATAATCTTCGAATACACAAGAACCGCGTAGGTCGGAGAGAGTCAGAAAACAACTTGAGAGGTATGAGTTTTTGATCTCACCTCATGTGGATATTAATCTAATTGAGGATAACGAACCGTCTATGTATGAGGAAGCGATACAAGATATCGATTCCGCTTTATGGCAAGAGGCAATGAAGTCCGAAATAGATTCCATGTACACCAACCAAGTTTGGACACCGGTTGATGCACCAGAAGGCGTAAAGCCTATGGTTGCAAATGGTCTTCAAAAAGAAGACCGACATAGATGGCAACGTACAAATGTACAAAGTAGGCTTGTGGCGAAAGGGTATCGTCAATGACATGGTGTCGATTACGACGAAACTTTTTCACATGTTGCCATGATTAAATCCATTCGCATACTGTTTGCTATTGCTACATATTTCGATTACGAGATATGGCAGATGACGTCAAAACCGCTTTCCTTAACGGAAACCTTTGAAGGATGTTTACATGCAACAACTGTTGGACAATTATGACCCATAGCGTCACGATTTGTACAGATCAATGTGTTGTTGTACAAATTAACTATGTGACAAAGGATATTGTTCTCTTATCATTTGTGATTAGATCACCTAGATATATAAATGATAGGAGGTCCATATGATTAGTTCCTGGATTGAGAATGATATGAGACAGTATCAGTCCACGAAGGATAAATCATTAAATATCCCTAGTCAGAGTATTATCGAGATTGGACATTGATAATACGTAAAAGACTATTATTACACTTATGCGCGTTGTGAGGGCACAACGGCATAGTTCTCATATATTTGGGTATAGGATACTCATGTAAGTGTAATAGAAGGTTATGTTTTACCGATGGTATGGGAAACAGCTTCGCTCTGGATAGACCCCCTCGGAATTCCATTGGTAGTATGACTATGTGTTTATGGAAGTCCGAAATCAGGGTAGGTGTATTTGGTTTTAACCTGAGACTTGCACCCCAAATACTTACGACAATCAATATTCTTTGGTTTTGGTCATCCATGGCTTTAACCGGTTTCTGTGTACGCCTCTTCTGGGTATATCGAGAATCGTAGTGTGTTGGGTGTGATGTCAAGACGGAAGTATCACTCCAGTCATATGGAGATGATAGTCACGTAGGATACGGGACTGGTTCTCTTAAGTACTGCAGTCATCGGGATAATATGACTAGGTCATAGTTATCCGATATAGAGACTAGTTACCAGACATCCGACTTGTGCTTCGTACGGGGCAGACACAATTCCAGCCCCAGGCCTAGCACGTGATCATCCGATACTGGATCGACATATATGCAATACTATGTATACTACGCCTGATATAGATCTTATATTCCTGTAAGGATATTTCTGGAGAATTAGGTAGGCATGGCGCTTTGCTAGAAGCCAACATTGTCTTGTGAATCGGTATAAACGTAGTACTAGGTACTTACGTGTTTGGATAGTCTGACGACCGAATTTACTGCCAACATATCCAGGGATCTCATGGGTCATTCCCAAAGATTCACCGATGACGTATGACTCACACTTTTATTAATCTTGGATTAATTAGATGAGAGAGAAAATTAATCTGGGATTAATTGCGGAGATATTTTATCTGGGATAAAATATCATAAAAGAGAGATAACGATTAATTTGGAATTAATCGATTAATTAATATATTCGATATATTAAACGAAAATGGATTTCGACATGGAATTAAAATTAGATTTTAATTTGGGCGAACGAGTTAATTTAGAATTAATTTGTTAGCGACGTGAATAGTGATTTCACTAGGCATAATCATTTAATTACGTCGCAACATAATTCGTTAATTTGGAATTAGCGAACCCGAGCACGGGATTGTTTGCGAGCACATTCGCGTTTGGAATTTGAGTGCGGCCCGAAGTCAATCAAGCATCAAATCACTAGTCGCATCAAACGTCAAATCATTAGTCACTTTGAGTGATGTGACAACTTGTCACTTGATTGATTGAGTGATGTGACTTGATGGAAGTTGATGTGGAGGTTGTAATACACTCAAGTGTGATTGCATGATAGACATTTAATATATTTTAAATGTTTGGTATTTGTTTTTGATTTTGGAAATCAATTAATTGATTTTTGAAAAATCAAAAGTGGTATTAGATACACACTTTTTTCCAACCATCACACAACTCAACACTCTCTCTCTTTTCTCTCCCTCTCATTCATGCCTAGGGCTGAATTTTTTCTTCTGGTTTGGCTACTGCCGAGAGCAAAGGAAAGCAAAAGTGTGGGATTTTGTGGCAAAATCATCAAGAGCTAGCACTCCGAGAGACATGCGAAGGTGATAGGAAAGTACACCCATGAGCTTGGAATCACCATGATGAAGCTTGGAGCTTGAAGATTGATCCAAAGCCGCAAATGGAGGGGAACCACAACAGCTCACTGCCGTGACATACAAATGGCAGAAAACCGAATTTTTGTTGCCTACCGCGTCGCTCAACCGATCGATATAAGTATTATGTAACTTCCTCGTATGTATTAACATGTGTTTCATTGCTTGTTATTCGATCATCGGGACCGTAGAACTCCAACAATGGTATCATAGTGATTAAAAGCATGAAACTTGACTTAGGGTTAAAATTTGGGTAAAATGTTTTTGAGCATGATTTAATGAAATTGGATGAATTAGTATGCTTAAATGTGTTTTAATTGAAGATTGATTGGATCAATTTGATGAAAAATTGTTTGGAACATTTTTCCCCAAAATTCTTAGCTTGGCCGAGAATGTAGTGCCCTATTTTGTCTTGGAATTTTTTGATTTCGATTCATTGGATGAGTTAGAATCATTCGAGAAAGTTGATTGTGGATTTAATTTGATTGAAACCGAATCGATTTTGGAAAACCCTAAAAACCGAGACTTTGATGCATGTAATTGGGTTTGATTTTTGTTAAATTATGTTGGACATGATTTAATGTTGAAAAGCAAGATTAGTTGTAAATTAATGTTTTGGAAATATTGATTTGGGTGATTAATTATGTTATACACTTAGGTAATTTAATTGAGAAATTTGGAATTTTTGGAATTAAATTATTTGGGCTTAAATTGGATTGGGCTTGTAATGTTGTAAATGGGCTAATTGGACTTGGTTGTACCAAGATGGGTTTAGGCTAAATTGGTTGGATCCAATTGGGCCCAAAACCACTTCCATAAAGCCCAGATGCGACTAATGGACATTTAAAGTTTAATTGGGCCTAATGGGCCTAAATGATTTCTAGGCTTATGGGGTTACTCCTTGATTGACTTTGGTTATTGAGTTTGACCCGAGTTGACCAAAAGTCCACGCCTTAAAGAAATTAATTAAAAGCCCATTGGACTTTAATTAAATTGACGTTGGAGGTTAATCGGGCTTTGAGACCCGTAACGATTAAATTTGGAATTTAAATTGTAAAGGTTCATTAATAAAGTGTAGTATTTAATTTGGAATTAAATAGCGAATTAATATTAAATGCAAATTGAATTGGATTTAATTTGTAGTTTAATTTAATTCGAGAATTCGTACTTTGAGTACTTATTCGCAAAACGAGTTTGACTCGCGCAAAATCAAATCGTTGTTTGAACATTGGATGGTCACTAATTATCAGATTAATTAATTTGATTAGATTGATTGATAACATGCTTGTGTGAATACATGGTTGCGAGCATGCATGAATAATGTATATCGGATGGATATTAGATGGGTGGGGCAATTTTAGAAATTATTGTAATAAATTTGGAATTTATTAATTGGACCTGCGTGTCCAGCCTTATTACCTCATTATTCTTTGTATTATCTTCTCACCTATTCCCCTCAATTTAAATGAGGTCTCTTTAGAAGTGTAGTGTAACGGGTAGAAGCAAATACTTGTGCTAGCAGTAGAGAGGAAATGCAGAGATTTGATCTAGGATTATTGTGTAAAGTATCCATCCGCATATCATTATTATTTTATTATACGCGCTTTATTATGGTTTAGAATTCATGTTTAAGGGTGTATGATGATGAGACCTTAACAAAGATAATAAATTGGTTGCCAATTTGCATTCGAAAAACCCTCACAAAATATTAAACGTTTTTCCTTCCATTGAGTGATTCTTACTCAAGATCCAAGACTGGCATTGTCTTGTTGGCCAAAGTCAAGGCCTTTGTCCGTCGAGGATGTGTTTGAATCACGAGAGCTTTGTTCCATATCGGTGTCTTGTCCAAGTTGTGGTTTATTGGCCAAAGTCAAGACCACTTCTTGTCCATCGACATTGATTACGAAGCTTTCCATGGTCAATGGGTCGCGCTTAACTGGGATCACTAAGTTTGTTGTGCCAAAGCCAATGCTTAGTTGATTCAAAGGAAAATGGTTAGGCAATACATTGGATGTATTGGCATATATAAGATATATGTTTCGGACTTGGACGTAACCTACTTGATCTAGGAATTGGATTGGATCCAATTGATCTTAGAGATCTACCTAGTTAATTATCATTCATTTGTTGGCCAAAGTCAAGATTGTGTGATATTTATGGGATCCTATCCCACTAGGAAACACGATTTCCCGAGTACTCGACAGAGGGTTAGAGGCTCGCCGAAAAATAGTGGGAGGCAAGAATTGAATTTGCAATATTCGTTTAATTACTTGCCATACGCGCTCAAACAAATATCATTCGTCAAATAAATTAAATGTTAGTTGGACTAATATTTAAATCGTTGTTTTAATTAACAGTTGGACTGTATTCAAACTAATTTAATTAAATATAGTTGATTAAATAGTTAAACTATGTAATCATTATAATAAATAGTACCTAAATATTGATTAAATAGTTGGACTATTAAAATCAAGATAAAATTGAAAGATTGACATTTAAAACATAATCCTAGGGAAAATGTATTTAAATGGTTTAATTTTTCAAATTGGAATTAAATTTCAGGATGGTCCTAGAACTAATAAGTTACTTTATTGATAAAATAACATATTAGGCCTAAGCCCGGAGTTAAGCAAATAGTAGAGCATAATTTGGAAGATTTATGTATGATAACTTTAGTGCTTAATCCATTAATCTTTTGTCGCAGTAGACTCCTTAATTTCTTAATCAGAAGTAAGGATTAGATCCTTAAAGTATGATAATGAAATTGAAGGATCTTCATAAATCTATACTTAGATTTTAGAAGTACTAAATTGCAATAAATAACTCTTGGAGAGTTAATGACTATTCTCAATGAGACAAAGTCAAACGTTTGCAATAAGGCAAGTAGCGCAAGGCGCACCTTACTTCGATATTCTAGTCAGCCAAGGCTAGGCCAAAGGCTTCTGGAGTGTTGAAAAGGGCAAAGGTAAAATCATTATAATCTTCTAGGAAGATAAATGACATATCCCAAAATGTCTGCCTAATTGTGGCAAACGGGATCGCGGAAGCGTGAATGCTATTTGGACAAGGCAGACATGAAGTAATTGAAGAACGAGCAAGGCTCTGACTTCAAATATGTTTGTCATAATTATGTTCACTACTAGTATTGAAATTGGATTTTAAATACTTTGTGTGGTACATAATTTTGTATTGATGTTCAGAATCTGCTATGAGCAGGATACTGAATTCAATTGAGATTTATCTACGAATTGGAAACGGGACGAAAGTCGATGTTTCAACCGTAGATACCTAAGCTTAGGAACAACCTTCGGGTGTGTACTTAATTAGGGAAACTGTTATAATGTAACTAGTTTGACTAGATACATTATCTCTATATCCTGTTTAACCCGCTGGGGTGTGAACCTTTATATTCTAGAACACTAAAGTGTTTTATTATATAAAGATGATATGAGATAAACACATTAGATGTGAATAACAGAATTTATATTTTGAATATAAATAAATCTCAAATAAATAACATGACAAACAAATAGCTCAAACTGATTTGATCAGAAGAGACTAATTGTGGCATTGTTGTCTGGGACACAATCAAACAAGACTCGTATATCCACACTTTCGAAGAGTGGGTACTAGGACTGATTTGATTCCATTCAAATAAAGTCTACGAATCTAGTTTATTGGGCAAAGTGCCTATAACACCTTTACTTGGTAAAAGTGTAAATGCCACCGATCTGTTAGCCCTAGTTCATAGTGAAGCAAGTGGGCCCATGTCTAGCTAGGCTAGAGGTGGATATGAATATTTCGTGCCCTTACGGATGTGGCATCGCGTTATGGTTATGTGTTTCTTTAGAACACAAATCGAAAACTTTTAAAGTTTCGACACGAAATAGACAAACAGATTGGCTATAGTATTAAACCTTCACGGTAAGACCATAATGGAAAATACTTAAGTAGTAAGTTTCTAGTATACTTGAAAGAGTATAGTATTCTTTCAGTGAGGACTCCTCCCGAAACACGTCAATTTGACGGTGTATCCGAATCAAGAAACCGAATTTTGTTAGACATGATAAGGTTAATCATGAGTCGCTCTGAACTACCATTTCCTTCAACGGATACGCATTAACAGTGCAAAACTTATTTTGAATAAGGTTCCATAAAAATCTGTTTGAAAAAATTCATATTAGATATGAACAGGAAAGAAACCGGGTTTCTCATTCATGCACATTTGGGTATGGCTAGGCATATGTTTGGATGATACCAAACTAAAACCCAAATTGGATAAGTGCCAATTGTAGGTTATCCTAGGGATACCGAACTATAGTACTTATACATCTCACCTGAGAACAATGTAATGTTGCTCACCATGTGGTTTTCCTAAGAGGAATGCCTATATGCAATGGTAAGCGAGAGGATAGTAAAACTCGATGAAAATCGTAGTAATACTATTCCTGGCACCTATTCCTTAATGGAACATAAATAGTTCATCAAGGATGAAACTATACCATTAATCTTCGAATAGACAAGAACCGCGTAAGTCGGAGAGAGTCAGAAGACAACCTGGGGTATGTGTTTCTGATCTCACCTCATAAAGAATTCAATCTTATTGAGGAATACCAACTGACTACGTATGAGGAAGTGATACAAGGTATCGACTCCCTATTATGGCAAAGTGCCATGATATCCGAATTGGATTCCATGTATATCAACAGGTTTGGATACTAGTTGATGTACCGCAAGGCATTGTGCCCATTGGTACTATATAAGTCTTCAAGATAGACATACATGGATGGAAACATACCAACGTATAAAGCTAGGCTTTTAGCGGAAAGGTATTGTTATCAAAATTGTGTTGATTACGATTCAACCTTTTACCTGTTGCCATGGTAAATCCATTTGGATAATGCTTGCTGATGCTGCGTGTTTCATTCATGAAATATGTCAGCTGATTGGCAAAATCGCTTTCTTGAAAAGAAAACCATTTGGAGGATGTTTACAACATCCTATCGGTTTTGTCATACCTAAACTAGCAAACAAGGTTTGCAGGTTGTTCGATCCATGTTTGGATTGAAGCAAGCATAGGTTCTTGGAATTATCGTTTTGATGTAATCATAATGGAGTATGGTTTAATTCAAAACGAAAATGATTCTTGTGTATATAATAAGGTTAGTGGGAGCGCACTGACAATCGATGTCCTATACAATAATGATAATATGTCATTTCTTGGAAATGATATTCCCAAAATAATAATCGGTGAAAGCTTGGCTTTCATAAAAACTCTCTGAGAACTCGTACATTGAAAAATGTACGTGACCTGGTGTCTCATACGCTTTGAGCATATGGATTCATAATCAGGCAAATCCAAGTGATAGTCACTGGATTGATATTAAGAACATCCATTAGTATCTTAGAGAACTAAGGATGCTGTCTTATTCTAAGGAAAATTAGAACTTGAAGTGACTGGGATCACTACTACAAGTTCCATTACCGATAAAAACGGTACTATACAGTTTGAACAACGGAACAGTGAGCTGGAAATCTTCCAAGCAAGATACTGTTACCAAATCAACAACAAATGCGGGTTATTGCTGCAGCTGAGGAAGCAATAGAAGGCATTTGGATCGATAATATATCTAATTAGATTAGATATAATTATGTTAGCAGCTAAGCTAGGCTACAGCACAGACTAGAGAATTAATGGTCTCATCAACGATCCAGATACTTACTTCGATATTCATCTGATTCGTTCAGATCATACATCGGGACGATATAATGATCGTATAAATCACATCAGAGGATAATCATGCAAATCTGCTGACGAAAACCTTTCTCAGTAAATTGAGCCAACCATATATAGTTCGGGTGTAAGGCACTCGAGTGACTGGATATAGGCCAAGTGGGAGATTGTTGGACAATTATGACCCATAGCGTCACTATTTGTACAGATCAAGGTGTTGTTGTACAAATTAACTATGTGACAAATGAGATTGATTTCCTATCATTTGTGATTAGATCACCTAGATATATAAATGATATGAGGTCCATATGATTAGTTCCTGGATTGAGAATGATATGAGACAGTATCAGTCCACGAAGGATAAATCATTAAATATCCCTAGTCAGAGTATTATCGAGATTGGACATCGATAATACGTAAAAGACTAGTATTACACTTGTGCGTGTTGTGAGGGCACAACGGCATAGTTCTCATATATTTGGGTATAGGATACTCATGCAAGTGTAATAAGAGGTTATGTTTTACCGATGGTACAGGAAACAGCTTCACTCTGGATAGACCCCCTCGGAATTCCATTGGTAGTATGACTATGTGTTTATGGAAGTCCGAAATCATGGTAGGTGTATTTGGTCTTAACCTGAGACTTACACTGCTAATACTTGCGATAATCAATATACTTTGGTTTTGGTCATCCAGGGCTTTAACTGGTTTCTGTGTACGCCTCTTCTTGGTATATCGAGAATCGTAGTGTGTTGGGTGTGTTGTCAAGACGGAAGTATCACTCCAGTCATATGGAGATGATAGTCACGTAGGATACGGGACTGGTTCTCTTAAGTACTGCAGTCATCGGAATAATATGACTAGGTCATAGTTATCCGATATAGAGACTAGTTACCAGAAATTCGACATGTGCTCCGTACGGGGCAGACACAATTCCAGCCCCAGGCCTAGCACGTGATCATCCGATACTGGATCGACATACGCAAAACTATGTATACTACGCCTGATATAGATATTATATTCCTGTAAGGATATTTCTGGAGAATTGGGTAGGCATGGCGCTTTGCTAGAAGCCAACCTTGTCTTGTAAATCAGTATAAATGTAGTACTAGGTACTTACGTGTTCGGATAGTCCGACGACCGAATTTACTGCCAACATATCCGGGGATCTCATGGGTCGCTTCCTGAAGATTCACCGATGACGTATGACTCACACTTTATTAATCTGGGATTAATTAGATAAGAGAGAAAATTAATCTGGGATTAATTGCGGAGATATTTTATCTGGGATAAAATATCATAAAAGAGAGATAACGATTAATTTGGAATTAATCGATTAATTAATATATTTGATATATTAAACGAAAATGGATTTCGACGCGGAATTAAAATTAGATTTTAATTCGTGCGAATGAGTTAATTTAGAATTAATTCGTTAGGGATGTGAATAGTGATTTCGCTAGGCATAATCATTTAATTACGTCGCAACAGAATTCGTTAATTTGGAATTAACGAACTCGAGCTCGGGATTATTTGCAACCGCATTCGCATCTCGAACTCGAGTGCGGCACATAACTCAAATCAAGCGTCAAATCACTAGTCGCATCAAGCGTCAAATCATTAGTCACTTTGAGTGATGTGACAACTTGTCACTTGATTGATTGAGTGATGTGACTTGATGGAAGTTGATGGTGGAGTGTAATACACTCAAGTGTGATGGCATGATAGACATTTAATATATTTAAATGTTTGGTATTTGTTTTTGATTTTGGAAATCAATTAATTGATTTTTTGAAAAATCAAAAGTGGTATTAGATACACACTTTTTGCCAACCATCACACAACTCACTCTCTCTCTTTTCTCTCCCTCTCATTCATGCCTAGGGCTGAATTTTTTCTTCTGGTTTTGGCTTACTGCCGAGAGAAAAGGGAAGCAAAAGTGTGGTGATTTTGTGGAAAAATCATCAAGAGCTAGCACTCCGAGAGACATGCGAAGGTGATAGGGAAGTACACCCATGAGCTTGGAATCACCATGATGAAGCATGGGGCTTGAAGATTGATCCAAAGCCGCAAATGGAGGGGAACTACAACAGCTCACTGCTGTGACATAGAGAGGGCAGAAAACTAAATTTTTGTTGCCCACCGCATCGCTCAACCGATCGATGTAAGTATTCCGCAACTTCCTCGTATGTATTCACATGTGTTTCATTTCTTGTTATTCGATCCTCGGGACCGTAGAAACTCCAACAACAACCTTACGGTTTTATCATGCCAAAACTTGCCTCTAACCCTCTGTCGAGTACTCGGGAAACCGCGTTTACTAGTGGGCTAGGATCCCGTTAAATATCACACAATCTTGACTTTGGCTAACAAATTGTATAATAATTAACTAGGTAGATCTCTAAGATCAATTGGATCCAATCCAATTCCTAGATCCGGTAGGAGGACATCTAAGTCCGAAACATATATCTTATATATGCCAATACATCCAATGTATTACCTAACCTTTTTCCTCTGAATCAACTAAGCCTTGGCTTTGGCACAACAAACTTAGTGATCCCAGTCAAGCGCGACCCATTGACCATGGAAAGCTTCGTAATCAATGTCGATGGACAAGAAGTGGTCTTGACTTTGGCCAACAAACCAAAACTTGGACAAGACACCAATATGGAACAAAGCCTTCGTGATTCAAACACATCCTTGACGGACAAAGGCCTTGACTTTGGCCAATAAGCCAATGCCCGTCTGATCTTGAGTGAGAATCACTCAATGGAAGGAAAGACACTTAATATTTTGCGAGGGTTTTTCGAGTGCAAATTGGCAACCAATTTATTATCTTTGTTAAGGTCTCATCATCATACACCCTTAAACATGCATTCTAAACACATAATAAAGAGCGTATGTAAAATAATAATGATATGCGGATGGATACTTTACACATTGATCCTAGATCAAATCTCCCACTTTCTCTCTCCCGCTATCACAAATATTTCTTCTACCCGTAACACTACACTTCTAAAGCAACCTCATTTACATTGAGGGGAATAGGTGAGAAGAGAATACAAAGAATATGGAGGTAATCAGGCTGGACACGCAGGTCCAATTAATAAATCAAATTTATTACAATAATTTCTAAAATTGTCCCACCCATCTAATATCCATCCGATATACATTATTCATGCATCGTAACCTTGTATTCACACAAGCATGTTATCAATCAATCTAATCAAATTAATTAATATGATAATTAGTGATCATCCAATGTTCAAACAACGATTTGATTTTGCTCGAGTCAAACTTGTTTTGCGAATAAGTACTTAAAGTACGAATTCTCGAATTAAATTAAACTACATAATTAAATCCATTTCAATTTGTATTTAATACTAATTCGCTATTTAATTCCAAATTAAAAATTACACTTTATTAATAAACATTTACGACTTAAATTCCAAATTTAATCGTTACGGGTCTCAAAGCCTGATTAACGTCCAACGTCAATTTAATTAAAGTCCAATGGGCTTTTAATTAATTTCTTAAGGCGTGGACTTTTGGTCAACTCGGGTCAAACCGAATAACCAAAATCCAATCCGGGAATTACCCCATAAGCCCAGAAATCAATCTTGGCCCATTAGGCCCAATTAAACTTTAAAGGTTCATTAAGTCACATTTGGGCTTTATGGAAGTGATTTTGGGCCCAATTGGATCCAATCCAATTTGCCTAACCCAACTTTGTACAGCAAAGCCCAATAAGCCCATTTACAACATTAAAGCCCAAATCCAATTTTAAGCCCATTTACCAAACACAAAAATTCCAAATTTAATTTTTAATTAAACTAAAGTGTATAACACAATTAATTAACCAATTCAATATTTCCAAAACACCAATTAGCCCAATTAATCATGTTCATCATCATCATCACATGTCCAACACATTTTGATTAAAATCAAACCCAATACATGCTCAAAGTCTCGGCAATGGTGGGAAATTTATTTCCGATTTGGTTTCAATCCAATTAAATCCACAATCGACATAAATAAACATTCCCGAATGATTTCCAATTCATCCAATGAATGAAAAATCAAAAATTCCAAGACATTAAGGCTCATATACTTTCGGCCAAGCTAAGTATTTTGGGGAAAAATATTCCAAATAAGTTTTCAACAATTGATCCAATCAATCATCATATAAAACACATTCAAGCATACTTAATCATCCAATTTCATAATTCATGGTCAAAATCAATTTTACTCAAATTTTAAGCCTTAAACATTTCATGCTCAAACCTTGCTCTAGACGCCATTGTTGGTTTCTATTAAGGTCTCAAGATCAATAATAAGCATGAAAACGTGTGTGAATAACAATGACGAAATTGCGGAATACTCACATCGATCGGTTTGAGCGACGCGGAGACGAACAAAAATAGAAAATCTGCTCGGCAGTGGACTGCACAGCTCACGGCAGTGAGGCTTTTCCATCTCCAAATTTTGAGGTCCAAGCTTCGTCAAATGACTCCCGGCTCATGGGTAGACTTCCATATCACCTTCGCATGTCTCGTAAGTGTGCTAGTACTTGAGATTTTGCCACAAAATCCCACTCTAAGCTTCCCATTTTCTTCCATTTCCACGGTAGTTCACTGCCAAGAACAGAAGCCAAAGAGCCCTCAAATGGGCGAGAGAGATGAGGGAGAAAGAGAGAAGGAGAGATGGTTTTAATGTGTAATTATTTTTGGTAAATGAATTTCTAAAAAACATATACCCACATTGGTTTCCAAAAGTCAAAGTAATTAAAAACAATATATTCCATTCAAGCTTTTAAAAAGCTTTCATCAACTCCCATCAAGTCACATCTATCATTCAAGTTGTCAAGTCACATCACTCAAAGTGACAAGATTTGACGCTTGATGTGACGCTAGATGCGACTAATGATTTGACGTTTGATTTAACTTGCGTGCCGCGCTCGAATTCGAAATGCGAATGCGCTCGCAAATAATCCCGGGTCGGGTTCGCTAATTCCAAATTAACGAATTTTCCTTTGCATCGTAATTAAATGATTACGCCTAGTGAAATCACTATTCACATTGCTAACGAATTAATTCTAAATTAATTCGTTCGCCCGAATTAAAATCCAATTTTAATTCCGCGTTGAAATCTAATTATGTTTAATATATCAAATATATTAATTTCTCGATTAATTCCAAATTAACTGTTATCTCTCTTTTATGATATTTTATCCCAGATAAAATATCTCCGCAATTAATCCCAGATTAATTTTCTCTTTCTTCTAATTAATCCCAGATTAATTTAGAGTGCGAGTCATACGTCATTGGTGAATCTTTGGGAAGCGACCCATGAGATCCTCGGATATGTTTGCAGTAAATTCGGTCGTCGGACTATCCGAACACGTAAGTACCTCGTACTATGTTTATACCGATTTACAAGACAAGGTTTGCCTCTAGCAAAGCGCCATGCCTACCCAATTCTCCAGAAATATCCTTACAGGAATAAAGGATCTATATCAGGCGTAGTAGACATAGTATTGCGTATTTCTATCCAGTATCAGATGATCACGTGCTAGGCCTAGGGCTGGAATTGTGTCTGCCCCGTACGAAGCACATGTCGGATGTCTGGTGACTAGTCTCTATAATCGGATAAACATGACCTTGTCATTTTATCCGATAGCTGCCAGCATTTAAGAGAACCAGTCTCGTATCCTACGTGACCATCATCTCCATATGACTGGAGTGACACTTCCATCTTGACACACACCCAACACACTATGATTCTCAATATACCTAACATTGGCATACACAGAACCTGTTAAAGCCTGGACGACCTCAACCAAAGTCTCAGGTTAAGACTAAATACACCTACCCTGATTTCGAACTTCCATAGACACATAGTCATACTACCAATGGAATTCCGAGGGGGTCTATCCAGAGCGAAGCTGTTTCCCGTACCATCGGTGAAACACAACCTCCTATTACACTTCCATGAGTATTGTAGTACACAAAACTTGACGACGTTGTTCTAGACTCGCGGCCTAGTTGAGAGTACGAAATAACATGGAGTCGCCACCCGGTGTGAATCGGGAAAAAGATTTAAGGCCGCACTCACCCCTCGCAAGGGAAGACCTCAAACCGTTGGGTTTGGAATGGTCCCTTACTTATGTCACTTGTGATGATATGATTTGTGCAATAAACTAACCGAATCTATTCAACATTCATGCTCAAGGGTAATCTACGCCTAAGTTCGCATGTATAATAATAACAATGAGAACCTATATCTAAGTTCGCATACTTCAAAGTAAGTTATCATGACGGCAAACACGCAATAACATACAATCATCCACAAACATGCTCAATTATCTAATGCGGAAAATAAATAAGAATCTAAGCATAAATATAAATTAAATCCCTAATGTAAAAAAACACCTAATCATGCATAAAGAATAACTTTCTATTGACTAAATCATGCTTAAGACAAATAACATGCTAACAACCTAATCATGATTTAATAACAAATAAATAACCTACGAACTACAACATGCTCAAACACAAGTTTGGATGAGACGAAATACGTGTCTCTTAAGTGGTACGTGGCGTTATATCCCGAGTACAAACCGTACTACCGTCCATTCGGATTCGGCTACAGAATTTACGTCCGGGTTTTCATCCTATATACCATAAAAGGGAACACATATTCCGCTCATCCAACAATCACATCATGCCTCAAACGACTCTCATTCGATAATATTCAGATTAAATAAAATAAACGAAAGATGATGAATAAAAGGGTGCCCTCAGGTCTACCCTCTTTGGTCGTCTCAAGAAAGGGCGTTACACGTCCGTTGGAATGGTGAATGATCCGCAACTCTTTTGGTTCACTAACTCAACTTCTTTCCTCGTTGTTTTGCTGCTCGGGCTGCTGTTTTTACTCTATTTCACTGTTGTTTTGCTACTGCATTTCAGGTCACTGTTTTGGTTATTTAGGGGACTGTTTTAGGTGTTTTTTTTAAGGGCTAAAGGGCAGATTTGGTGGTCAAGTGGGCTGTGTTTCAGTGCAGTTTTCAGTGGTTATTCAATCGGTTAGTGGGTTGTTTGGGGTGTCGGTTAAGAGGTAGTTTTTTGTAGGCTGTTTAAGGGCAGAAAATAAGTTGGTGAACGAGGCTAAGTGCGAAGGGGATGTGCGTGAAGGTGGAATTTGGAAATGGGACGTGAGTGAGGGCTAAAGGGGGTTTGTAGGCGCTGTGTTGACGCGTGAGGCAAGCTTGGTGTAATGGCTTGAGTTCATGAGTGGAGGCAGCAAGAATTAGGGTTTGTTAATGCATACAGTGTGTCGGTTGAGAAGGGTTTGGCTTAGGAAATTAAGGGGCTCATTGAAGGGTTACCGTGGCTTGGTTTTTATGGTAGTTGTAGGGGTAGGCGTGGAGTGATTATGGGCTGGTGAATGTGAGCGTGGCGATGGCTGAAGCGTGATTGTGAGTGTGAGTGTGGCACAAGTGGCGCTAAGGTAAAGAGGCCATTGATGTGTTGAGTGGACTGTGGCATTGAGGGTCTTAGTCTGCTACGTGTGATTGTGAGGCATGGATAAAGATAGGTGGCTCTGAAGGTTTCTTTGTGGACCAGGGGCTAATGACGTGAGGGGTGAATGGATTTTGGCTTGGGGGTTTTATTGTTGCGTGAGGCAGAAGGGTTTTTGCTGTTATGTGGGGCTGATAATGGTTTGTGATGAAGCTAGGGGCGTTGAATGCTTGTCTATGAGGACGTGTGGAAGCTGGGTGGCAGCGTGATGGTGGCAATTTGTATGAGGGGGCTTATGCGTGTGAAGATTGTGAGATGGCAGGTGGCGTTAAGGGGTAATATGAGGTCAAGGTCTTGTGAGTGGGGCAGATGGCTTGTGTGGCAGGTGGTTTTGGCTTTGTGTTTGGCGTGGAGATAGTGACGATTTTGAGGGTTTATGAGCAGGTGCGTGAAGCTTGTGGGTTCAACGTGTCTTGTGGTGTGAAGGCAGAGGCGTGATGGTGTCCGTGAATGGCTGGTGTGAAGGCTTGAAAATTGCGTGAAGGAGCAGGGGCTGCTTTGCTTGTTGGTCGACTAGGAGAAGAAGAATCAGAGTTCTTAGGCAGCTGTTTGTATTATTGTCGTCCGTTTGGTGGGGCTTGGGTTGCTGTTTGAATGATGGTTCTATTTATGGTGGGGCTGCCGAGTGGGTTGGGGGAGAGAGCCGTGAATACGTTTAGGGTTTTTTTTGGATTCTTTTTTTGTGTTGTTTCGTGAGTGAGAGAGAAGAGAGAGAGGTCCTAGGGTTTAGATTGTGTCATGTTTATATAGAGAGGGAATGTAGGGTTTGCATGGTTTTGTGCATGGTTTTGAAAGGAAATAGAGTCAATTAATATTAGGTGTATTTAATTTTAATTATTTAAGGCAAGACATTATGTAATTTAGGTGGTGAATTATTTAAATTAGGTGATTGATTTAATTTAATTTGGAAATGATTAATTTAATTTTGGAATTTGATTTAATTTAATTAGGTTTAATAATTAGATTTAGTTTTAATTTAATTTAATTTAATTTAGATTTCATTTAATTGTTTTTAATAATTAATTTAATTAGTTTTAATTTATTTTAGTTTAATTTGTGACATGCATTTTAAATGTTTTAATTATTTTTGGATGTGATTTAAAATAGAGGTCTAACAAGCGAACCCGAAACGAAACAAGCGAGTTAAAGCCGATCAAATGCTAATTTCCAACTTTACCCTTCCAATGTCTGTTTCCCGCGGCTTTCACAATCAAAGAGGTAGTGTCTCCATACGAGACTCATCATCGGGACTTATATGCAAAAATGCAGTGCCTACAAGTATCATATACCCAAATATATGAGAACTATGATGTTGTGCCCTCACAACGCGCACAAGTGTAATACTAGTCTTTTACGTATTTATCGATGTCCAATCTCGATAATACTCTGACTAGGGATATTTAATGATTTATCATTCGTGGACTGATACTGTCTCATATCATTCTTCGTCCAGGAACAAATCAAAGGGACCTCCTATCATTTATATATCTATGTGATCTAATCACAAATGATAAGAGTGCAATCTCCTTTGTCACATAGTTAATTTGTACAACAACACCATGATCTGTACAAATAGTGACGCAATGGGTCATAATTGTCCAACAACTAGATGGCGGTTAAGAATATCCTTAAGTATCTTAGATGAACTAAGGATGTTTTCTTAATCTATGGAGATGGAGAACTTGAGGTAACTGGGTATACTGATGCAAGTTTCCAAACCGACAAAGACGACTGTAAGTCGTAATCTGGGTATATATTTTATTTGAACAACGGAGCAGTAAGCTAGAAATCTTCCAAGCAATAGACTAATGTCGATTCAACAACTGAAGCGGAGTATATTGCTGCAGCCGAAGCAGCAAAAGAGGCAGTTTGGATCCGTAAATTCCTAATTGGATTAGGAGTAGTTTCGTTAGCAGCTGAGCCCGTTCCATTGTATTGTGACAATAACGGGGCTATATTTCTTAAATATAGCCTGCAAACCTTGTTTGCTAGTTTTGGTATGACAAAACCGACATGATGTTTTAAACATCCTCCAAAAGGTTTCCTTTTCAAGAAAACGATTTTCCCATTCAGCTGCCATATTTCTTAAATGAAACATGCAGCATTAGCAAGCATTATCCAAATGGATTTACCGTGGCAACAGTTAAAAGGTTTCGTTGTAATCAACACAATGTTGATAACGATACCTTTCCGCTAAAAGCCTAGCTTTATACATTGGTATGTTGCCTTCCATGTATGTCTTCCTTGAAGACTTATACAGTACCAATAGGCACAATGCCTTATGGTACATCAACTAGTATCAAAATATAGTTGATATACATGGAATCCATTTCGGATTCATGATACTTTGTCATAATATGGAGTCGATACCTTGTATCACTTCCTCATACATAGTTAGTTGGTATACCTCAATAAGATCGACATTTATTAGGTGAGATCAGAAACACATACCCCAGGTTGTTTTCTGACTCTCTCTGACCTACGCGGTTCTTGTGTATTCGAAGATTATTGGTAATAGTTTCATCCTTGATGAACTATTTATGTTCCATTAGGAATCAATGCCTGGAATAGTATTACTCCGATTTTCATCGAGTTTTACTATCCTCTCACTTACCACTGCATATCGGTATTCCTCTTAGGAAAACCGCATGGTGAGCAACAATCTAATTGTTCTCTTGTGAGTTGTATAAGTACTATGCTTATGGTTTCCCTTGGATAACCTACAATTGGCACTTATCCAATTTGGATTTTAGTTTGGTATCATCCAAACATATGCCTAGCATACCCAAATATTCAGGATTGAGAAAACTCAGTTTCTTTCCTGTTCATATCTAATATGATATCTGTCAAACAGATTTTTATGGAACCTTATTCTAAATAAGTTCTTGCACTGTTTATGCTTATCCGTTGAAGGAAATGGTAGCTCAGAGCGACTCATGATTAACCTTATCATGTCCAATAAAATTCAGTTACTCAGTTCGGACACACCGTCATTTTGACATGTTCCGGGAGGAGTCCTCATTGAAAGAATATTATACTCTTTCAAGTATATAAGAAACTTACTGCTTAAGTATTTTCCATTACGGTCTTACCGTGACGGTATAATACTTTAGCCGATCTGTTCGTCTATTTCGTGTCGAAACTATAAAAGTTTCCGATTTGTGTTCCAAAAGAAACACATAACCATTACGCGATGCCACATCCGTAAAGGTCACGAAATATTCATATCCACTCTAGCCTAGCTAGATATGGGCCAACTTGCTTCACTATGAACTAGGGCTAAAAGATAGGTGGCACTTGCACTTTTACCAAGTAATAGTATTTTAGGCACATTGCCCAATAAACTAGATTCGTAGACTTTATTTGAATAGAATCAAATTAGTCCGAGTACCCACTCTTCAAAAGTGTGGATATATGAGTCTTGTTTAATTGTGTCCCAGACAACAATGCCACAATTAAGTTTCATCTGATCAAATCAGTTTGAGCTATTTGTTTGTCATGTTATATGTTTGAGATTTATTTATATTCAAAATATAAATTATGTTATCACATCTAATGTGTTTATCTCAATATCATCCTTATATAATAAAACACTTTAGTGTTCTAGAATATAAAGGTTTACCCGCAGCGGGTTAAACACTGATATAGAGATAATGTATCTAGTTAAACTAGTTACATTAACAGTTTCCAAATTTAGGTACACACCCGAAGGGTAGTTCCTAAACTTAGGTATCTACGGTTGAAACAGTGATTTTCGTCCCTTTTCCAATTCGCGGATTAAATCTCAATTGAAGTCAGTATCATGCTCATAGCAGGTTCTGAACATCAATTCATATATTTTATGTACCACACTATGTATCTAAAATCCAATTTTAATACTAGTAGTGAATATAATGTGACAAACATATTTGAAGTCAGAGCCTTGGTCGTCTTCAATTCCTTCATGTCTGCTTTGTCCAAACGGCAGTCACGCTTCCGCGATCCCGTTTGCCACATTTAGGCAGACATTTTGGGATATGTCATTTTTCTTCCTAGAAGAATATAATGATTTTGCCTTTGCCTATTTCAACACTCCAGAAGCCTTTGGCCTAGCCTCGGCCTTCTAGAATATCGAAGTAAGGTGAGCCTTACGCTACTTGCCTTATTGTAAATTTTGACTTTATCTCATAGACTTTGGCCAACAATTGTATGATAATTAACTAGGTAGATCTCTAAGATCGATTAGATCCAATCCAATTCCTAGATCTGGTAGGGGGACATCAAGTCTGAAACATATATCTTATATATGCCAATACATCCAATGTATTACCTAACCTTTTTCCTCTGAACCAACTAAGTCTTGGATTTGGCACAACAAACTTAGTGATCCCAGTTAAGCGCGACCCATTGACCAAGGAAAGCTTCGTAATCAATGTCGATGGACAAGAAGTGGTCTTGACTTTGGCCAACAAACCACAACTTGGACAAGACACCAATATGGAACAAAGCTCTTGTGATTCAAACACATCCTCGATGGACAAAGGCCTTGACTTTGGCCAACAAGCCAAAGCCAGTCTCGGATCTTGAGTGAGAATCACTCAATGGAAGGAAAGACCCTTAATATTGTTTGAGGGTTTTTTCGCGTGCAAATTGGCAACCAATTTATTATCTTTGTTAAGGTCTCATCATCATACACCCTTAAACATGCATTCTAAACACATAATAAAGTGCATATGAAAAATAATAATGATATGCGGATGGATATTTTACACATTAATCATAGATCAAATCTCTTCATTTCTCTCTCCCGCTAGCACATGTATTACTTCTACCACTTACACTACACTTCTAAAGAAACCTCATTTACATTTAGGGGAATAAGTGAGAAGAGAATACAAAGAATAAGGAGGTAATAAGGCTGGACGCAGGTCCAATTTAATAATCAAATTTATTACAACAATTTCTAAAATTGTCTCACCCATCTAATATCCATCCGATATACATTATTCATGCATCGCAACCATGTATTCACACAAGCATGTATCAATCAATCTAATCAAATTATTAATCTGATAATTAGTGATCATCCAATGTTCAAGCAACGATTTGATTTTGTTCTAGTCAACACTCGTTTTGCGAATAAGTACTCAAAGTACGAATTCTTCAATTAAATTAAACTACATAATTAAATCCAATTCAATTTGTATTTAATACTAATTATTCACTATTTAATTCCAAATTAAATAACACACTTAATTAATGAACTTTTTATGATTCTGACCGGCGTAATCACACACGTATAACGCAAGCGCACGTATCGTTCAAGTAGTATAAAAAGTATCGATCCCACGAGGACTTAGTACCTAATCTATTAATTTTATGAGGTCAAGTGATTACTAGTATCTAACAGGTTTGTTTGATTGTTTTGAAATGACTTTGATTCTAAATTTAAAACAAGTAAAAGAAATTACATGAAAGTAGATTAATGAAAATTCAATTTATAAAACTATCTAGGGTTCTGAATTCTTCCAATAATAATTTAACGATGGAGTGATTATATTATAGTTGGGTAAAAATTGATTTATTAATCTGGAACATTAAATTATGTAAAAGCCTCTTTCGATGGTCATTACAAATACCTAGTATAATAAAATTGAACCATATGTCTATGTCACCAAATTACCTAGATCATTAAGATTAAGTTCCAATTATGACTACCTCCGCCCAACAGGTATATTCCTATCCTGTAAGGAAATCTATTAAGGTTTATCTATCCTTAAGGAAGATCGTGGGCTATTGAGTCTAAGGTCTTTAAACTTAAAGTCTCTATGTCTAGTTCATTTTAAGTTTTATCTAGTCAATTTTATTAGTGGCTAGTTAATAAAAAGCCTTAAGATTATGACTCAACAAATAAATCTTTTAATTACCCAAACTATAATCTAACCCCTTATAAACCGGTGATATTAGATTTTATCACAACCCTAGATATTTAACTTAGTTACAACACACAGCTAAAGCTGATAAAAATTTAAAAGACATAAAGTGAAATTGCTGAAAAGTAATTGTAGAATAATAAATTGCAATAAAAAGAAATGCTAAGGTAAAAGGAATTAACTTCTACTATTTACTATTTAGATATCTCCCATAAAATAATAATATATATACTTGTGATATTTTAAACCAACCGTCCAGTATTGCGGTATCCTGATTAAGTCAAATTGAAATAAACCAGCCATAAGGCGGAACAAAAATAAACCAACTGTCCAGTATGGCGGTATCCTCATTAAGTCAGGTTTAACCAGATTAAACAGAATTAAACCAACCATTCAGTATGGCGGTATCTTCATTAAATCAGGTTTTAAATAGTTTATATATTATATTTTAAGGGAGATTAATCTAAATAGAAAAAGTAAAAGAATTACCTTGTTACCTTAACATGGAGAAGTTACCTTCTCATGGATGAATAGCAAAAGTAAAAGAGTTTAAGAAGGAAAAGTACTATTTATAGAAGAGAATTACTACTACAAAACGAAATTAAAACTGAATATTTAAAGAAACTAAAAAATTAAGAAGAGAACTCCCAATTTATATATAAGATTTCAGAGGAAGTGGTACATTTAAAACTGAAAATTCGAGCCGAATTTATAGTCCCAAGTAAGACCAGCTCGTCCCGCCGCGCAAGCTTTGCGCATCGCGACGCGCTGATGTGGCAGCCCCTGATTGGTTGCTCGACATCTTATCTGACACGTGGCAGGGCGGCTGAAAAATTTCGGCTCGTTGAATTTTTGACACGTGGCAAGGCGGCTGAAAAATTTCGGCTCGTTGTATTTTTCACACGTGGCTCGTTGAATTTTTGACACGTGGCACACAGCGCACATTAGCGGATCACTTGTGATGATGACACGTGTCACGGCGCACATTAGCAAATCAAACTTCTCAAATTCTGACCCGTTGACCAGGCGCACTTAGGCGTCGCGACGCAAAGGTTTGGGCGTCGCGACGCGCCTAAATTACGAAAATGCTATTTTTGCCAAATTTCACAGTTTTTTGCTCCAAATCACCTCCAAATGTCCTGAAACTTTATTTATCTACAAAAAACACAAAACACAATCAAAATATTCACAAAACTCAAGAAACTATACAAAATATTAAGTTAAATGAGTGGGAAATAGTGATATATTTTACCACTCATCACACCCCCAACCTAATATTTTTCTAGTCCTCGAGCAAAATAGTAACTTAATAAAATTTAAGTAAGCCACTTTCGTAGGGATCACGGTTGCATTTAGCATATGCAACAAGCCTTTAAACCCCTAGGTTTCCCTAGTGGACGAGTTGTAGTATCGTGGGTTTACAGCAATGATACCCACAAATATTTTTTAAAAGTAAAAAGGTAGTAAAACTAATGCACACAAAAGCAAAAAGACAAGAGAAAAGAGAATAAAGATGTTATGACTATCATAGTGAAACTTCTACTCCAAGTTTATTAGTTGTTTTGTTTCATTCTAAATTACTGAATAAGTAAATTCTCCGATCATTTTTACCATTCTTCATATACACAGCCAACAAAATATTAATCAACTCATTTTTGCCCACAACAGTCATAAGTACAGTTGATAAGAGAGTAATATTTTTGTCCTAAAGTTCTATCAGATTTCACACTTTTTGAGAGCAATGGAATAATTTTTCTGATTTTTACTGATTTTTTCTTGATTTTTTCTCTATTTTTTTTTTATATAATATCTTCCATCTATGTAGCGAGCTTTAGGTCGGTGACTCCCAAACCAGATGGCTTTAGGGCACCAGGTGTTAAGATACCCCTACGGACTTAATTACTCAGACTTCAGATATATATATATTTACAGCATCTTTGATCCATGTATCGAGCTTTGGGCCAGTGACTCCCAAACCAGTTGGTTTTAGGGCACTAGGTGTTAAAACACCCTTATAGACTTAATAACTCGGATCTCAGATTTTTTTTTTATTCCATCACTTTTTTTTTTAGATGTTTCCTCCAAATGAACTAAAGTACTGGATATTACAAACTTTTCAATTTTAGCTCATGTCTGTATGTTACTATATATGTTAATAATACCTGCCAACTAAGTTTATGAAGATCCATTTTAGTCAGTTTTATGGAGAATTTACAAATTAAATAATTCAAAAGGAAATAAACAAAAATTAACTTGTTTCGAAATAGGTTTAAAATACGTATCAGGAGTGAGAATTCCTTACATAACTATTTCTTACCAATTCCACCTTTTTTAGTCAACACAAAGAAATAACTTCTACTGGTCATATAACTATGGTTCACATGTGGGTTTTAGAGTGTAAACAAAGGCTCTCGCTGACGGGATTGTTCACACTAGGACTCCCCACTCAAGGGTTCAAGCGACCAAGTGAGCGCACTTTTTTTATACCTTATGGTACGTGCCAAACGAGTTGGTGTGTGACTAACTGTCGAATGGACTTCCCGTTGTCGATTCCCCAGGGGAGGGTGGATCGAGGCTCACTTAAGTACCAAGCCTCTTAGGCTCTTATCGCTTGGTGACAGGAATAAATAATGAGTCCTCCAAACTAGTCTATCACAATGCGCTACGGGTGAATGATTATCTAGGTGCCTTCACAGCTTTTCCTTATAGAAAGGTAGTGAGTGAAGGAAGACACCAATCAATCACATACTCCCTAAAAAGTAGAAGAAGAGTTTAGAAGATAATACCTGGTTAGCTGAATTCTACAGGAAAATTAAAGGTTAAGATCCAGATTAATCCGACGCTCTTACCACGATCCTCCTCGGACCAATTTATCTTTGAAAGGATAGGGTCAACTTGTGGTTCATAGGCTAAGAGTTGGTCAATTAGATCCGGAGCAGTTCTGGCAGTAAAGAGTAGTTCTTTCATTGGTTTTGACACGAACCCATTTCTCTGAGCATCATCAAGAAACACACAAAGAAAATCATAAAATCCATCAACGTTAAACAGCCAAATTGGTTTCTGGTGTGTGTTCAGGTTCGCCCAAGATAGTACTATAAAAATTTCCTCCAATGTACCCAAACCACCTGGCAAAGCAATAAAAGAATCAGAACGGTTAATCATTTCCACTAGTCGTTCAGACATACCTGGCACGATCAGTTCCTCTCCGTTTGATGGTTCAATAAGATTTGCTTCTGCCAAGGGTTTTGGGATGATTCCCAAAACATGACTGCCTCCTTCCTGTACGGCCTTTGAAACGATCCCCATTAGTCCAAGATTGCCTCCGCCATATACTAAGTGCATATTTCTTGCAGCTAAGACTCGACCCAATTCTTGTGCTGCTTCTACGTATTGTGGTTTAGTACCAACACTACTACCACAAACACACAGATGTTTTCAACTCGTCTTCTTGAAGTGGCTTCCTGGTTTATGTTTTACTCTGGATGTCTTCAAAAGTGCAATGATAAGTTGAATTTATAATACCTGAAAAGGGTGAGTAAAAATAGCACAAGTATCTTCCAAATGACGATTAGTAGCAAAATAGTAAAATAATCGTGATAGTCAAAAAGGTCTGGATCCTGTCGGAGAAAACAACAAAACAAATCAATTATTAGAAAAAGACAAAGAGATATAATATGTACAAGAATTTACAGCTTGATTGACGTCTATGCGTCAGGGACAAGCTTCCCATCCAATTTTCTTATAAATTGGCAAACAGGGTCTTTTTGAGTCAGATTCCCAAGACTTAACTGTTGTCTTTCTTTTTGGAATTGTGTGTGTAATTTGTGAATGGCTATATGAACATATCCACTGGGATGCGTCTCAAGAGTCGAAGATATATCATCTACAGACTCCTTACTCAAGCCATCCCTAATGAATTTAATTTTATCTTCACGATATCATCACACCATTCCTAAAGAACGACAACGTATTGCAATTCAAGCGCACATTTGTAACAAACACCCATTTGCTTAGCTCTACGTTTCTTTGCATAGGTGCTTCTTCCAAAACCAGGTAAATAAGAACTACAAGTCTCAGAATACTCACCTGCTAACGGACTCGTGCTTCGATTACCCAACAAATATCAGTAGGAATACCTTTGATCATCAGTAGTCTCATTCGTTCCAAGCGAGCTTTGTAAACTTTCATCAGAGATTTTTGAGGGAGAGAAGGAAATTGCTTGTGAAGACTTGCGAGAGCTTCTTCCATCTTGAAATGTCTTAATCTGCAAAAACTAAACACACAAATTAAATCATACAAATCACAATATATACACAAATTGCATGGGTTGCCTCCCTGCGAGCGCTAAGTTTTAAGTCGTCAGCTAGACGTGACTTCTCGAACTTATGCTGGATCTGAAAGTGTGACACTTTCTTTTTGTCGCTCCAACGGTTCTCCCCAGTAGTGCTTGACACGCTGACTGTTAACTTTGAATGTGTTGTTGGTGTTGGGATCCAGTAACTCAACAGCTCCATATGGTAAAACCTGAGTGATCACAAATGGACCTGACCACCTTGATTTCAACTTTCCAGGGAAATTTTCAACCTCGAGTTGTACAACAACACCTGTTGCCTTGGTTTCAACTGTCTGTGCACTATTTTTAGGTCATGCCATTTCTTGGTCTTTTCCTTGTACAATTTGGCATTCTCATAAGCTTGTAGGCGAAATTCCTCCAATTCATTGAGTTGGTGAAGTCTTTTCTTTCCTGCAGCTTGTGGATCAAGATTCAACTTCTTCAGTGCCCAGTACGCCTTATGTTCAAGCTCAACTGGCAGATGGCATGCTTTCCCAAACACCAATTGATATGGGGACATACCAGGGTGTCTTGTAAGCTGTCCGGTAGGCCCATAATGCATCATCCAGTTTTGTAGACCAGTCCCTCCTTGTTGATCCAACGTTCTCTCCAAGATTCTTTTGATTTCCTGTTTGAAACTTCAACTTGCCCATTTGACTGTGGATGGTAGGCTGTGGCAACCTTGTGAGTAACTCCGTATTTGGATAGGAGTGCATCAAAATATCTGTTGCAGAAATGTGTGCCACCATCACTGATAATTGCCCGAGGTGTTCCGAAGCGAGTGAAAATATTCTTTTTCAAGAATTTGATCACCACTTTTGAATCATTGGATGGTAGTGCAATTGCTTCAACCCATTTTGAGACGTAGTCTACACAGCAACCAAGATGTACAGGTTTCCGAATGATGGAACAAAGGGTCCCATGAAATCAATTCCCCAGACATCGAATATCTCCACTTCCAGAATATTTTGCAACGGTCCTTCATTTCTCCTCGAAATATTCCCCATTCTCTGACATCTGTCACATTGAAGAACAAACAAGTGAGCATCTTTAAAAAGAGTGGGCCAGAACAAACCTGATTGAAGGACTTTAGCTGCAGTTTTATTCCCGCTGAAGTGTCCGCCGTATGGTGATGAATGACAGTGCTGCAAAACACTGTTGACCTCTTCCTGTGGAACACATCGTCTCAGTAATTGATCAGCACATCGTTTGAACAGGTACGGCTCATCCCAACATAATGTTTGACTTCTTTGAAGAATTCTTCCGTTGCTGAGTTGTCCATTCCAACGGCCATTTTCCTGACACTATGTAGTTGACATAGTCAGCATACCAAGGGACTTCCTGCTGTTTTATGGCAAACAGCTGTTCATCTGGAAAAGTTTCTTTGATTGATAGTTCTTTGCCAGCTGTTTCTCCATTCTCCATTCTCGAGCCTCGATAGATGATCTGCCACTTGGTTTTCTGTTCCTTTCCTGTCTCTGATCTCCACATCGAATTCTTGCAGAAGAAGTATCCAACGGATCAATCTGGGTTTGGCATCTTTCTTTGTGATCAGGTATTTGATTGCTGAATGATCTGTGTAGACCACCACTTTGGGACCCAACAGATAAGAGCGAAATTTGTCAAAAGCGAACACAACTGCAAGCAACTCCTTTTCAGTGGTTGTGTAGTTGAGTTGAGCTTCATTCAAAGTTCTGCTGGAGTAGTAAATGGTGTGGAATATCTTTGCTTTGCGTTGTCCCAAAACTGCACCTACAGCAAAATCACTAGCATCACACATTACCTCAAATGGAAGGGTCCAATCTGGTGCTACTATGATGGGGGCAGAAACCAGCTTCTGTTTTAAGATCTCAAAAGCTTCCTGGCATTCTTTGGTGAAGTTGAAAGACACATCTTTTTCCAGAAGATTGCAAAGAGGTTTTGCAATTTTGGAAAAGTCTTTGATAAATCTCCTGTAAAAACCTGCATGTCCAAGAAAACTCCGAATTCCTTTGACTGATGTTGGTGGAGGTAGTTTTTCAATTGTCTCTATCTTTGCTTTGTCTACCTCGATTCCCTTTTGTGAGATCCGGTGTCCAAGAACTATGCCTTCCTGCACCATAAAGTGGCATTTCTCCCAGTTGAGTATCAGGTTTGTATCTTCACACCTTTGTAATACATGTTCCAGATTTTTCAAACAATGATCAAAAGAATCTCCAAACACAGAAAAGTCATCCATGAAAACCTCCATACTCTGCTCCAGCATGTCTGAGAAGATGGCCATCATGCAACGCTGAAATGTGGCAGGGGCATTACATAATCCAAATGGCATCCTGCGGAAAGCAAAAGTACCATAGGGACATGTAAATGTGGTTTTCTCCTGATCTTCTGGGGCGATGGCAATCTGATTGTACCCTGAATATCCATCCAGAAAGCAATAGAACTCATGTCCCGCCAATTTGTCCAGCATCTGATCAATGAATGGCAGCGGAAAATGATCCTTCCTCGTGGCTTTGTTCAGCTTCCTGTAGTCCATACATACTCTCCATCCAGTCACCGTTCTTGTTGGGATTAGCTCATTCTTTTCATTGGTAACCACAGTAATTCCTCCTTTCTTCGGCACACACTGCATAGGACTCACCCAACTGCTGTCTGAGATAGGGTAAATGATGCCAGCATCCAACCATTTGATGATTTCTTTCTTCACGACTTCCTTCATGATTGGATTGAGTCTCCGTTGATGTTCCACTGTGGGTTTGTACTCATCATTCATTAGGATCTTGTGCATGCAGAATGATGGACTAATGCCTCGAATGTCTGCTATAGTCCAGCCAATGGCTTTCTTGTGCTCTCGTAACACTCTCAACAACTTTTCTTCCCGCTCCAATGTTAGAGAAGATGAAATAATAACTGGTAATTCAGAAGATTTTCCAAGAAATGCATACCTGAGATGACTAACTTCAGCTCCAACTGTGGTGGTTCTTCAATCGAAGGCTTGATCCGGTCTTTCTTCGGTAGTTCCAAACTTTCAATTGGTTGTGTCACTTTGAAACGAAATGGCTTGTCAAGATAGTTGATACATTCCAGAATTTCAGCATCTAACTCAGTGTCAGTCATGTTGGTGATGCAAGCTTCAAGTTTGTCCGTGGGAACTGTATCAGTATCATGAATGATACTATCAACAACATCAATTCTGAAACATTCTTCCTCTTTTTCTTCACTCGGGAATTTCATGGCTTTGAAAACATTGAAGGTAACTTCTTGGTCCTGAACTTTCATGGTCAGTTCTCCTTTTTGTACATCAATCACAGTTCGACCTGTTGCTAAGAATGGTCTCCCAAGGATGATTGGCACATCTTTGTCTTCATCCATGTCAAGGATAATGAAGTCTGCTGGGAGAATGAGTTTATCAACTTTGACCAGCACATCTTCAACAACTCCTCTTGGAAATGCGAGCGTTCGATCAGCAAGTTGCAGTGAAACTGAGGTAGGCATTGCTTCTCCAATTTGCAGTTTCCTGTAAATAGAAAAAGGCATTAAATTAACACTTGCACCTAAATCACATAAAGCCTTACCGAAGTTATATTCTCCTATGATGCAAGGAATGGTGAAACTTCCAGGATCCTTCAACTTTGGGGGAAGTTTTCTCTGAATGATGGCGCTGCATTCTTCTGATAATGCTACTGTCTCATAATCTCCCAATCTCCGTTTTCGTGAAAGAATGTCTTTCATGAATTTAGTATAGGGGCATTTGTTCCAAAGCTTCTGCAAATGGGATGTTGATGTGCAGATTTTTGAAAACCTCCAAGAATCGAGCGAACTGCTTGTCCAGTTTGCTTTTCTGAAGACGCTGAGGAAAAGGTGGAGGTGGAGTGATCTGTTTTTTTTCCTTTGCTTCTTTTTCCTTTGCTTCTTTTTCATCCATCTGTTTCTCTGCTTCTTTTGGAACATCTTCAATGGTTGCCTTGATTCCAACATCTTTGTTGATTTCAGTACCACTTTTCAAGGTGATGGCTTGACATTGCTCCTTCCCTCGGTTCCTTGGATTTGGTTCTGTATTGCTGGGAAGATTTCCTGGTGGTCTGTAACTCTGAGCATTGGCCAGTTGTCCAATTTGATTCTCCAGTGCTTTGATGGAAGCAGATTGGCTTTTGAAACATAGCATCATATGCTGCTTGTTGCTTTTTGAACATCTCTGCAAGCCAATCTTTCATTTCTGGGTCTTTTTCAAACTCCTTGGCTTTTGTTCTGTTGCTGGAATCCAGGTGGTGGATAGTTCTTTTGCCCTGAATTGTTGCTCCATGAGAAATTGGGATGATTCCTCCACCCTGGATTGTAGGTGTTGGAATATGGATTGTTCCCCTGTCTGTTGAAATTGTTGACATAATTCACCGTTTCTTCTTCAAGTTGATTTTGTTCTGGTGCTTCTCCATATGGTGAATTTGTGGTTCCAATGTTGCTTTGCATGCCGAGAGTCTCCATGAATTTGCATATTTGATCCAGTTTGGCACTGACTGCTGTATTGGCTCCAACTTCATAAATTCCAGCAATTCGTTGAATCATGCTCCTTTCTGTTGGCCACAATGAATTGTTGTTGGCCATTTCTTCGATTAGGTCCAAGCTTGATCTTCTCCTTTTGCCATCAACGCTCCTCCAGCAGCAGCATCAATTGTGGTTCTCATTATTCCAGAAAGTCCATTATAGAATGTTTGGACTTGAAGCCATTTTGGAATCTCATGGTGAGGACATTTCCGGAGCAAATCTTTGTACCTTTCCCAAGCTTCGTAGAGAGTTTCTGATTCTTGTTGTACAAAGGATGTGATGTCATTCCTCAGTTTCCAGTTCTGGCTGGTGGAAAGTACTTTGCAAGAAATTTGGTGGCTAAAGTGTTCCAAGTTTATATGGAACCTGCTGGAAGTGAATGTAGCCAAGCTTTAGCTCTGTCCTTCAAGGAGTATGGAAAAAACACGCAGTCTCATTGCTTCTTCAGCTTCTCGGTTGTAATTGAAAGTGCCGCAAACTTCCAGGAAGTTGCTGATGTGGGTATTAGGATCTTCAGTTGCTTTTCCCCCAAACTGCACTGATTGCTGAATCATCTGAATGCAAGTTTTGATGTCACCTGCATTTGCTGGTAAAGGAGGAAGTACAATACATGAAATGAGGCCATCAACCACCGGAATGGTTCTGTCTCGAATGGGAATTGGTGGTGCAACCTCCAAAGGTTCAGGTTCCATGTTAACAATTGCTTCTTGGCCTTGTCGCCTTTCCCTTCTCAACTGTCTGATGGTTCTTTCAATTTCTGGGTCAAGCGGTCGTAGTTCAAAGCTTCTGGTTCGTCTCATTAAGAATCTGATAACCTGAAACACAATAAAACGAAAACAATAAGTAAAAAGAAAATTAGATACAAGTAACGTATCTAACCTCAAAACTAATAATGAAAGATAAATAAGTCCCCGGCAACGGCGCCAAAAACTTGACCGGCGTAATCACACACGTATAACGCAAGCGCACGTATCGTTCAAGTAGTATAAAAAGTATCGATCCCACGAGGACTTAGTACCTAATCTATTAATTTTATGAGGTCAAGTGATTACTAGTATCTAACAGGTTGTTTGATTGATTTGAAATGATGTGATTCTAAATTTAAAACAAGTAAAAAAATTGCGTGAAAGTAGATTAATGAAAATTCAATTTATAAAACTATCTAGGGTTGTGAATTCTTCCAATATATTTAAAGATGAAGTGGTTATATTATAGTTGGGTAAAATATTGATTTATTAATCTGGAATATTAAATTATGTAAAAGCCTCTTTCGATGGTCATTTACAAATACCTAGTATAATCAATTGAACCATATGTCTATGTCAACCAAATTACCTAGATTCATTAAGATTAAGTTCCAATTATGACTACCCCCCCCGCCCAACAGGTATATTCCTATCCTGTAAGGAAATCTATTAAAGGTTTTATCTATCCTTAAAGAAGATCGTGGGCTATTGAGTCTAAGGTCTTTAAACTTAAAGTCCTATGTCTAGTTCATTTTAAGTTTTACTAGTCAATTTTATTAGTGGCCAGTTAATAAAAAGCATTAAGATTATGACTCAACAAATAAATCTTTTAATTACCCAAACTATAATCTAACCCCTTTTAAACCGGTGATATTAGATTTTATCACAACCCTAGATATTTAACTTAGTTACAACACATAGCTAAAGCTGATAAAAACTTAAAAGACATAAAGTGAAATTGCTGAAAGTAATTGTAGAATAATAAATTGCAATAAAAAGAAATGCTAAGGTAAAAGGAATTAACTTCTACTATTTACTATTTAGATATCTCCCATAAAATTATAATATATATATTTGTGATATTTTAAACCAACCGTCCAGTATGGCGGTATCCTGATTAAGTCAAATTCAAATAAACCAGCCATAAGGCGGAACAAAATAAACCAACCGTCCAGTATGGCGGTATCCTCATTAAGTCAGGTTTAACCAGATTAAATTGAATAACCAACCGTCCAGTATGGCGGTATCCTCATTAAGTCAGGTTTTAAATAGTTTATATATTATATTTTAAGGGAGATTAATCTAAATAGCAAAAGTAAAAGAATTACCTTTTACCTCAGCATGGAGAAGTTACCTCTCATCATGGATGAATAGTAAAAGTAAAAGAGTTTAAGAAGGAAAGTACTATTTATAGAAGAGAATTACTACTACAAACGTAATTAAAACTGATATTTAAAGAAACTAAGAACTAAGAGAGAACTCCCATTTATATAAGATTTCAGAGGAAGTGGTACATTTGAAACTGAAAATTCGAGCTCGAATTTATAGGCCCGAGTAAGCCAGCGGCGTCCCGCCGCGCAAGCTTTGCGCGTCGCGATGTGCTGATGTGGCAGCCCCTGATTTGTTCCTCGGCATCTTATCTGACACGTGGCAAGGCGGCTGAAAAATTTCGGCTCGTTGTATTTTTGACACTTGGCTCATTGAATTTTTGACACGTGGCACACGGCGCACGTTAGCGGATCACTTGTGATGATGACACGTGGCACGGCGCACGTTAGCAAAGTAAAACTTCTAAAATTCTGACCCGTTGACCAAGCGCACGTTAGTAGGCCTCCGGTGCACGTTAGGCGTCGCGATGCGCCCAAAATTACGAAAATGCCCTTTTTGCCAAATTTCACAGTTTTGCTCCAAATCACCTCCAGAATGTCCTGAAACTTTATTTATCTAAAAATAACAAAAAACACATCAAAATATTCACAAAACTCAAGAAACTATACAAAATATTAAGTTAAATGAGTGGGAAATAGTGATACATTTACCACTCATCAGATTCAAATTCCAAATTTAATCGTTACGGGTCTCGAAGCCCGATTAACGTCCAACGTAATTTAATTAAAGTTCAATGGGCTTTCAATTAATTTCTTAAGGCGTGGACTTTTGGTCAACTCGGGTCAAACCGAATAACCAAAGTCCAATCTGGGAATTACCCCATAAGCCCATAAATCAAACCCAATTTTACATGCTAAAGCTCTCGGCAATTTAGGCAATTGTGTCCGATTCGGTTTCAATCCAATTAAATCCACAATCGACATTAAATCAACATTCCCAAATCGTTTCAAGTCATCCAATGATCAACGAAACAAAAATTACCAAGAATTTAGGGCATACTTGTATTCGGCCAACACCAAAAAATTTGGGCAAAAATATTCCAAACACAATTTCTTGAAATTGATCCAATCAATCTTCAATTCAACATGATTTAAGCATATTCAAACATCCAATTTAATAAAATCATGCTCAAAATCAATTTACCCAATTTTAAGCCATAAATCAAATTCCATGCTCAACCTTGCTCTTGATACCATTGTTGGTTTTAGCTAAGGTCCCAAGATCATTAAACAAGCATGAAATATGTGTGAATACAAATCAACGAAGTTGTTGAATACTTACATCGATCGGTTGAGCGACGCGGAAGGCAACAAAAATCAGATTCTGCCTCTTTGGACTGTCATGGTAGTTCACTTCCACTGCCCTCCAAGTTCGGCCATGGGTGCTTCTTCGTCAAGCTCCAAGCTTCGTCAAACGAATCCCGGCTCATGGGTAGACTTCCCTATCACCTTCGCATGACTTCGTAGTGTGCTATCACTCCCGATTTTGCCATAAAATCGCGACTCTAAGCTTCCCACTGCTCACGGTTTTAAGCAAAACCAGTGAAGAAAATTTTCCCCAAGGGCGTGAGAGAGAGGGGTGTTGTGTGGTTTGTTTCTAATTTGTGTATCTTATATACAAATTTGAATTTCAAACTCATTTGACATGAATTTGGCTTTCAAAAAGTCAAGCCTTAATGGCACCAACCACTCACATCACTTCCATCAATCATGAATAGTGACTTGCGTCAATCACTCAAAGTGAAAGACATCCATCACTTGATTGAAGAATGATGTGCCGCTAGATGCGACTAGCGATTTGACGCTAGATTTGACTTGTGTGCCGCACTCAAATTCGAAATGCGAATGCGCTCGCAAAAAATCTCGGGCTCGGGTTCGCTAATTCCAAATTAACAAATTTTCCGTTGCGACGCAATTAAATCTAATTTAATTAAATAATCATGCCTAACATAATTACTATTCACGTCGCAAACGAATTAATTCTAAATTAATTCGTTCGCCCGAATTAAAATCTAATTTTAATTCCGCGTTGAAATCCAATTTCGTTTAATATATCGAATATATTAATTTATCGATTAATTCCAAATTAATCGTTATCTCTCTTTAATTGATATTTTATCCCAGATAAAATATCTCTGTAATTAATCCCAGATTAATTTTCTCTCTCTTCTAATTAATCCCAGATTAATTTAGAGTGCGAGTCATACGTCATCGGTTAATCTTCGGGAAGCGACCCATGAGATCCCCGGATATGTTGGCAGTAAATTCGGTCGTCGGACTATCCGAACACGTAAGTACATAGTACTACGTTTGTACCGATTTACAAGACAAGGTTGGCTTCTAGCAAAGCACCATGCCTACACAATTCTCCGGAAATATCCTTATAGGAATAAGGATCTATATCAGGCGTAGTATACGTAGTATTGCGTATTTATATCTAGTATCAGATGATCACGTGCTAGGCCTGAGGCTGGAATTGTGTCTACCCCGTATGAAGCACATGTCGGATGTCTGGTAACTAGTCTCTATAATCGGATAAACATGACCTTGTCATTTTATTCCGATGACTGCAGTACTTAAGAGAACCAGTCTCGTATCCTACGTGACCATCATCTCCACTATGACTGGAGTGATACTTTCGTCTTGACATCACACCCAACATACTACGATTCTAAATATACCCAGCATTAGCGTACACAGAACCTGTTAAAGCCCTGGACGACCGCAACCAAAGTATATTGATTGTCGCAAGTATTAGCGGTGCAAGTCTCAGGTTAAGACCAAATACACCTACCCTGATTTCGGACTTCCAGAGACACATAGTCATACTACCAAGGAATTCCGAGGGGGTCTATCCAGAGCGAAGCTGTTTCTCGTACAATCGGTAAAACACAACCTCCTATTACACCTGCATGAGTATCATATACCCAAATATACGAGAACTATGATTGTGTGCCCTCACAACGCGCACAAGTGTAATACTAGTCTTTCACGCATTTATTGATGTCCAATCTCGATAATGCTATGACTATGGACATTTAATGATTTATCCTTCGTGGACTGATACTGTCTCATATCATTCTCAGTCCAGGAACAAATCACAGGGACCTCCTATCATTTATATATCTAGGTGATCTAATCACAAATGATAAGAGTGCAATCTCCTTTGTCACATAGTTAATTTGTACAACAACACCATGATCTGTACAAATAGTGACGCTATGGGTCATAATTATCCAATAGTAATATATTTTATTATGAATTACACTATTTTGTAATCTTTTTTCCATTACGAACACTCACAAAACCGCAGCAGCGAAATTGATAGAATCAAGAAAGGAATGATAACATTCAGATCAAGCTCAGGTAAAAAAATGCAGTTTACTTCTTTATTTCTCTATCCGCGAGTTCAAATTCTGGAAACAATTTCGATGATAAAATCATAGAGGACTTTATCCTCTTAATCTGGATCTTTTCTCTAACCGTGTTCAAGAAAGAACTATTTTCTTTGGTTTCATTAAGTGTTTTCTTGTGAGGTTTCTTTGTTATGTTAAGAAAAAGAAAGAAGATATGGGAAAGAGTGTATTTATAGGAACTAAATGGAGGTGAAGAAACTTGTTCAACAGGTGGAGGAACGAATTTCATCCATCTTCGACACGTGATTCCTACAGGTCCATAGGATTACGTGGGACAAAGGACTCTACCATGGGCCAACAGCTGCCCAGATGTCAGGATTTGGCTTGTCCCACACACACGTGATTCCTGCAGCTCCATAAGATTACGTGGGACATAAGACTCTACCATGTTCCAAAAGCTGCCCATAGGTTAATATTTGGCGTGTGCCAATGTGTGGGCTACCGTGTTGCTTGTGGAGAATGGGTTGTCAGGCTGGGACAATGGGCTGCATCTTGGATAGGGTAAAGCTTCCTAAGCCAGCTGGCCATTTGTTTCGAGATGATTATTATTGCTTTGTCATTTATGCCTTTTCATTTTTAGGAATTAGTTTTGTGGGACACAAAAGTAATATCAAAATAGATTTCATAACTTTAATATTCTTTCATTTATCATTCCACATCACTTCCATTAAAAGTGATCATCGCTTTGATACACTTCATTTCGGAGTGAACATCACAACAGTCGACTTCTAGTCCAGAGTGATCATCACTTCAGTTGACTTTATTTCTGGAGTGATTGTAATTTTGGTGCACATTTCTTCCCGAGTGATTGTCACTTTTGTGCACTGTCATTCCGAGTGAGAAGTGCATTATAGAATGGAGTGCGCCGAAGTGATCATCACTCTGGAATGGTTATGTACTTTAATTTAGAAATATAAGTGCACCAGAGTGATCAATCAAATGACATTGAAGTGTTGAACACTCTGCAATGGAGTATATCAGAGTGATGATTACTCTGGAATGTAAGTACACCACAGTGTACTTTTCATTCTAGAATGAATGTCTATCGGAGTGATGATCACTCCGAAATGGATTACACTAGAGTGATGATCACTTCAGAATGAAAGTACAATGATGAAGTGATAATCATAAACTAATAGAAGTGAACTAGAGTGACGATCAAAACAGAATACAAGTGCATCAGTGTGATGATCACTATGGAGTGAACGTTTGCTGGATTTTTAATTTTATTCAATAATGAAATTTCAACATAGTGCACTTTCATTTCAGAATGGACTGCATCAGAGAAATGATCATTGTTTAATGGAAGTCCACCAGAGTGATCAATGAAAGGACATTGGAATGTTGAACACGCTGTAAAATTGAACCAGAATGATGACCATTCCGAAATGAAAGTACATTGGTGTGCATTTTCATTTCGGATTAAGTATCCATCGGAATAATGATCACTTCTGAATTAATAAGCAAGCTGGCTATTTGTTTCGAAATGATTATGCATAAGGCTTCATGTTTTTAACTCCTCTTGCGCCCACGTGCACTGGATTTCGCTGCCAAATTACAAGCTTTCTTGGTCTGTACGCTTCGCTGTGACTTAGATCATTTGCTGCATTCGTTGCATTCTGGTTGTGCAATAGCCTCCTAAAATTATTTGGATCAGAAATTGTATTCACACTGTGTAATATCCCACTATAGGAGATGCTACCGGCAGGAGACATGTTAATCCTGCCTCCATAAGCCTCTGATTCTAACAAAAATTTCGGCATGACCTCGGTTAAAAGTCATGCAACCTAGATCAAGGTCCAGCACCACAATATAACCTATAGGGCCCAACACACAATCTAACACTAAATAATCAATTCAAGTCATAAAACAGATGGGGTTCCATGCCTGAAAATGCGTATAAACAAAAACTTTTACAACTATACTACACAATTCAATTACTTTACAATCAGACTTATACAACTTGATTCTTTACTCTTAAGACCTGGTGACTAGCTGGCTACAACGCTGCTATCCGGCTTCTCAAGCTCTGGAATCCGTGGTTGACCGATCAGGTCACCAACCTGCAAAACTCAAACATTGTTGCCTTAAATTTTGTTTATTGTTTACTTCTTAAACATACTTAACATAACATCAAGTTTCTCTATTCCTATTTACTGTATCGAGTATCATCTACTGTTTCAATACCATGTTTCTGCTACGTTACTCTAATATCTTAATACTTACCTACTTACTCATCTACTAGATTATAATTCGGACATTTACTATAGTTATCTTCCTTTTATCACATTGAAATATCATCAAATCGGATTGATAAATTATTCTTTCTATTAAACTCTGATCAACCATACATACATGTATATGTAATCATTTATCATGAACTACCATCCACAAAAAGTTTCTCTTATGTAAACATACATTTCATGCAAATATCAATCTTCATATGCATATAAATGTAATAACGCTTTCATGCACTAGTATTTTACAAAATGTTACTTCTAAATAAATATGCCACACACACCAATATTAACCATATATACGTATTGATGTAAACATGTCATTATGTACTAATGCCAAATATACGCATTTCAAATAATATCCAGATTATATGATTTATATGCACAAATAGTAAATTGTACTTTACTCTAGTATGCCATGCTCTTAGAAAATACTTCTCTTGAAAACTCTTTCCGTAAACTGTTTTCTGAAAAATTTTTCTAAAAACTTTTTTCTGAAAATTCTTTTCTGAAACTTTTATAAAATCTGTCTTTCTGAAGTTTGTTTTCTGAAAACTGTTTCTAAATTCTGCTCATCTGAAAACTGTTTCTGAAAACTGAAGTCTCTATCTGAAATCTGTATTTCTGAAAAATGAAATCTGAATACTGAAAACTTTCTCAGAGTTCTGTGTCTCTGTCTGAAAAACTGGACGTATGAGGGTGTTAGGTATCTCCGTCCCCCCATACGCCTATCTGGAGGCAGAAGTGCAAATCCAAGACTTTGGGGAGTTACGTATAGTTGTCCCCCAAAGCATGCCATTATTGTCTCATATCTGGTGGTCTTGGGGCGTTACGTATCGCCGTCCCCTAAGCCATAATCTGAAGCTAGGGTGCGGATCTATGGTACTACCCAAGCTCAAAAACCAGGATTTTGGGGATCTGTCAACCCTAGTCCTGCTCAAGGATCTGAGAGCGTCCCCTCAGTCCTCCAAATGTGCACATGTCTCTGAATCCGTCAATTCCATAGTATCCGTCAATTCCATCTGAATCTCAAGTTATATACTGGGGTGAGTTTTTACCTCATGCCCCGAAAAACATAAAACCATGTTTCAAGCCTCAAAATTGTACTAAACATTTTCTGAAAACTTTTCTGTCAAAAGCATATGAACTTTTCTTTTTTTTTTTTTTAAATACTTTGAATTTCAAAAACAAATCTTAGCATTAGCTCAATTCTGAAAATCATAACATGTATATTTGCATATGCCTTTCTTTATACTATCATATATGTACATACATTCTTTCATGCTTATCTATGGTACATTGAAATTGTTTATATACATATATGCTCAATACATATACAAAACTTACTTTTATAAAGTCATACTTTTATATATACTTAAATCTACAAATCAATTTATTTACCAATTCATAAAATGATCAGTAATTTTTCGAATAACTGGGGCACAGTCTTTACAAAAGGGCTACAATCTTTTGCTATAATTATCTATCCAAACCAGAGATAATCATATACAATAGTTGATGGAAAATAAAAACCAAACAACCTAATCAATTATCTTAAGTAACAGACAAATGATAATGCAATTCCAGAAATTAAAATCAATTTTCCCTTAAACAATAATGCAAACAGATTGATAAAGAAAGCAATTATATAATTGAATAATCACCTGATTGGCAAACCCCAAAACAGAACAAAAATAACTACATTACCCCAAGGTTCAGCCATGACATAGAGCAAACAGAAACTTCAAATCCTCACAATTGCCAAGGGAGCGCTACTGAGGGGATACATAACAAAACCAAAAGCCCCAATAAAAAAAAAAGCTATGAAGGGAACAGTAACAGTGTAAAACAAAGCATATTTAGACAACACATCAGACAACTTTGTGTACAACAGCATAAACCCAATAGTCGTAGGCAAATTCACCCAAGTCTTCAAAAATGGAATAATCTCAACACTGCTTCCTTTAGCGGTCACAACCAGCACATCTTTTGTGTCTCTAAGGATAATGTAATTGAAAAGGATACAAAAGAACATTAACCCAAAAATCAAACGCACACTTGAATCTTTAAGCCAAAATCACAATCAAAACACTCATTTCACATTCCAATATAATGAAATTTCATCATAATACATAAACCCCAAAATTCTTAAACTTTTAGGATTCCAGCCGAATTTCCCCCAAATTTACAACCTCTCTAATTTTGAAAATCTATTCTAATTTCATATTAAATATCAAGTCTATGATGCTTTTAACTCATTTTAATTCTAACATCAATCCCAATTTCGAAATTTAAATCAAAATCCAAATGGCAGAATTTTTCATACTCAAAGAAAACATGGCAATAGTATACTTACAAATTGGATCCCTCTCTCTCGGTTTTCCCCTCTTTCTCAGCCTTTCACTCTCGGCTTTGCTTCTTCCTTCTCGGTCTGCTCATCTTCTTCTTTTCTCTTTCGGTCTGTCTTTTTCGGCCTGGGCTTCTTTCCATCTCTCTATTCGGTTCTGTTTCTCCTCTCTCTCTCTGTCCCGATTTCTCTTCTTCTTCTATTTTCATCTCTCCTCTCATATCCTTGCGTGTTCTGTGTGTGTAATCAGTGTGGCTGTGTGCTGTGCGTGAGTGGTGTGTGTGTTTATTCCCTCCCCCAAAAACGTGTGTGTAAAATATCTATGAGAATGGTGTTGGAGGAAAGAGAGTGTATCCAACGGTTCTCTTTATCTGGCTTAATTGATGGCCCAGATCATTTCATTGGTAATTGGAGGAAAGAGAGTGAAATGATTGATGGAAATGGTCAAAAATTTTCAAATTAAAAAATAGAAAGTTAAAATAAAATCATTTAATTACAAAATAAAATCATTTAATTCGGTAACACCGTGCCGTAAGCACGGGCAAATATTGTAACACCGTTCCGTAGGTACGGGCCAAATACTGTAACACCGTGCCGTAGGCACGGGCAAATACTGTAACACCTGTCGTAGGCACAGGCCAAATACTGTAACACCGTGCCGTAGGCACGAGCAAAAACTAGTATATATATATATATGATACTAAAGTGTGTAATAAATGCATAAAGAAATATCTTAGTTATGTGTTGTATTATCTAGATTTATCTAGATTTAATTATTTATTTTAATTAATAATTCCAATTTTTAATCCTTCTAGTTTAATTATTATTGTCTTCTAATTAATTTTTTTTTTTGAAAAAGTCCCCATTATTCACTAAAATTGACCTCGCGTTCGACGTGACTTGACATGCGGAAAATAAAATTAACGCAACATGTTAAAATAACTCGAGTCGTTACACTCAACCCTCCTTATATAGGATTCGTCCTCGAATCTTGCTCTGGGCGTACTAAAACCAAACAACAAGCAAATGCTGAAAACCAAACGACAAGAAAAGACCGATATGGTCTTAACAAAACACATACTTACTAAGGTAGTCGAATAGCCAGCAGCTGCAGTCACCGACAATCTATAAACCTCGGCTCTGATACCAACTTTGTAAGATCCCCCTACAAGAGATGCTTGACCGGCGTAAACACACACGTATAACGCAAGCGCACGTATCGTTCAAGTAGTATAAAAATATCGATCCCACGAGGACTTAATTCCTACTGTTGTTATTAATTATTGAATCTATTTATTTACAGGTATCTAATTAAGGGATAAGGGAATGATTGTTTGATTGATTTGTTTGATTGTGGATTTGAAAAATAAATAAATAACTAAAAAGACAAAAGAAAATACTAAGGAAAATAACAAAAAAAACACAAAGATCTAGGGTTGTGATTTGTTTTAATATCATTTTAAAGATGAAGTGGTTATCTTAAAGTTGGGTAATATATTGATTTATTAACCTGGAACACTAAATTATGTGTAAGCCTCTGTCGATGGTCAGACACAAATACCCAGCTTAACCCAATTGAACCATATGTCTATGTCAACCAAATTACCTGGATTCATTAAGTTTAAGTTCCAATTATGGCTACCCCCGCCCGACAGGTATATTCCTATCCTGTAAGGAAATCTATTAAAGGGTTATCTATCCTCAAGGAAGATCGTGGGCTATTAAGTCTAAGGCTGAAACCTAAAATCCCTATGTCTAGTTCATTTTAGATTTATCATATCAATCTTATTGGTGATCAGACAACAAGAAGCATTAAGCTTAAGACTTAATAAATAAACCTTTATAATACCCATACTATAATCTAACCCCTTATAAACCGGTGATATTAAAAGTCATCACAACCCGAGATTACTTAACACATAACTAGGACTAGTAAAAACTTAAAAGTAAAAGACATAAAGTAAAAATACTGAAAAGTAAAAGACATAAAATAAAATAAAATAAAATAAAATGCTAAGGAAAAGGAATTACTTCTACTAAATACTAATTAGATATCTCCCTTAATATAATATATTAACTTCAAATTAAGTTTAACCAGCCATAAAGGCGGAACCAAAATAACCAGCCATAAAGGCGGAACCAAAATAACCAGCCATAAAGGCGGAATTAATATAACCAGCCATAAAGGCGGAATTAATATTTAATTACCAACCGACCAATCTGGCGGTATCCTGATTAAGTCAATATTTTAAATAGTGAATATATTATATTTAAGGGAGATTAATCTAAATAGTAATAGTAAAAGAATTACCTTTTACCCTAGTTGGAGAAATTACCTCCTCATGGTAAATAGTAAAAAAAACTGTAAAAAGTAAAAGGTAAAAATAAATTACTAATACTATTATTTAAGTAAAATTACTATTATTACTAAACGTAATTAAATTATTTACAAAACTAAAAAAGTAAAAACTTTAAGAAACTAGAGAGAGAAACTCTCTCTTTAGAAGGAATTGAAGAGAGAGGAATGTGTAACTACAACTGAAATCTCGAGCTCAATTTATAGGCGCGGATGGGGTTCCAACGTCGCAACGCCAAAGGGTTCCGCGTCGCGACGCCACACGTGTCACTTGCTGATTCACCGGCTCAGATTCTTATTCGATGACGTGGCACTGTTCATGACGTCATTGCTTACGTCACACTGATGATGTGGCACTGTTCATGACGTCATTGCTTACGTCACGTTGAGGCGATTGTCGGCAGCGTCAGATCTCGACACGTGGCACGGGCGCAAGATAGCAAGTCCGTTGAGATGTTGACACGTGGCACAGCGCATTTTAGCAAAGTCAAACTTCTCAAATTGTTGACCATTGACCTGGCGCATGTTAGCATATTTGGCGCACACTGGGCGTCGCGACGCTGAAGGACTTGGCGTCGCGACGCGAAAATGACGAAAATGCCATTTTTGTCTAATTTTGTTCGTTTTGGCCCAAATCACCTCCAGAATGTCCTGAAACTTTATTTATCTACAAAATAACACAAAACACATCAAAATATTCACAAAACTCAAGAAACTATACAAAATATTAGGTTAAATGAGTGGGAAATAGTGATAGATTTACCACTTATCACACCCCCAAACCTAACATTTTGCTAGTCCTCGAGCAAAACATAGAGTAAAATAACATAAATAAAATTAACTAAGCCATTTTCGTAGGGATCACAGTTGCATTTAGCGTATGCAACAAGCCTTTAAACCCCTAGGTGTCCCTAGTGGACGAGTGTAGTCTCGTGAGGGTTACAGCAATGATACCCACAAACATTTTACAAAAGTAAAAAGGTAGTAAAACTAATGCACACAAAAGAAAAAAGACAAGCGAAAAGAGAATAAAGAAGTTAGTGACTAATCAGGTGAAACTTCTACTCCAAGTTACTAGTTGTTTTGTTTCATTCTAAATTACTGAATAAGTAAATTCTCCGATTATTTTTACCATTCTTCATATACACAGCCAACAAAAATATTATCAATTCATTTTTGCCCACACAGTCATAAGTGCAGTTGATAAGAGAGTAATATTTTTGTCCTAAAGTTCTATCAGATTTCACACCTTTTTGTAGCAATGGAAAATTTTTCTGATTTTTCTGATTTTTTCTTTGATTTTTTTTTTATTTTTTATTTATATACAATATCTTTCATCTATGTAACGAGTGTTCGGTCGGTGGCTCCCAAACCAGTTGGCTTTAGGGCACCAGGTGTTAAGACACCCCTACGGACTTAATTACTCAGACTTCAGATATATATATTTTTACAGCATCTTCGATCCATGTAGCGAGCTTTGGGCCAGTGACTCCCAAACCAGTTGGTTTTAGGGCACTAGGTGTTAAAACACCCTTACAGACTTAATAACTCGGATCTCGGATGTTTTTTTTTTTTTTTTACTCCACTGCTTTTTGAGATGTTTCCTCCAATTAAACTAGAGCACTGAATATTACAAACTTTTCAATTTTAGCTCATGTCCGTATCTTTCCATGTATATTGATAATACCTGCCAACTGAGCATATGAAGATCCATTTTAGTCAGTGTTATGGAGAATTCACAAATTAAATAATTCAAAAGGAAATAAACAAAAATGAACTTGTTCCGAAATAAATGGTTTGAGATACGTCTCAGGAGTGGAAATTCCTTACTCGGCTATCTTTTACCAATTCCACCTTTTTAGTCAAAACAAAAACACAAAAAATGCAAAATATTTTTGTAATTTTTGAAAAAATTTCAATTTTTTTGTATTTTTCGAAAAAAATTTAGACTAAAAAATAAAACAACACACAAACTAAAAACAAGGTATTAATCAACTAATTCCCTCCCCCAAACCTAAATGAGACATTGTCCCCAATGTCTTAAACAGTAGAAGAAGGGTTTAGAAAATAATACCTGGTTAGCTGAAAATCTACAGGAAATTAAAGGTTAAGATCCAGATTAACACGACGCCTCTTACCACGATCGTCCTCGGACCAATTTATCTTTGAAATGATATGGTCAACTTGTGGTTCATAGGCTATGAGTTGGTCTATTAGATCCGGAGCAAGTATGGCAGTGAAGAGGAGTTCTTTCATAAGTTTTGACACGAACCCATTTCTCCGAGCATCTTCAAGAAACACACAAAGAAAATCATAGAATCCATCAACGTTGAGCAGCCCAAGCGGTTTCTGGTGTATGTTCAGGTTCGCCCAAGATAGAACTATAAAAATTTCCTCCAATGTGCCCAATCCACCTAGCAAAGCAATAAAATCATCAGCACGGTTAATCATTTCTACCAGACGTTCAGACATACCTGGCACGATTAGTTCCTCTCCGTTTGATGATCCAATAAGATTTGCCTCTGCCAAGGGTTTTGGGATGATTCCCAAAACATGACTGCCTCCTTCCTGTACGGCCTTTGAAACGATCCCCATAAGTCCAAGATTTCCTCCGCCATATATTAAGTGCATATTCCTTGCAGCTAAGACTTGACCCAATTCCTGTGCTTGCTTCTATGTATTGTGGTTTAATACCAACAGTACTACCGCAAAACACACAAATGTTTTCAACTCGTCTTCTTGAAGTGGCTTCCATTTTTTTATGTATTTCTTTCTCAAATTAGGATGCCTTCAAAAGTGCAATGACGGGCTGAATTTATAGTACCTGAAAAAGGTGAGTAATAATAGCACTAATATCTTCCAGAGGACGTTTGTTAGATAAAAAAAAAAAAAAGAATCGTGAAAGGTCAAAAAGTCTGGATCCTGTCTACGAAAATAAAGATAATTACAATAGAAAAGTGAATCAAAGCAATAATTAAGGCACAAGAATTGTGTACGCAATACGCCACTCTTAGTATAAATTCATTAGGATGCGTTTTAAGATTTAATTCTTTACTCAGCCTTTGCTAATGAATTGTTTCTCATTTTTGTGATTGCCAACACCATTCCTTATGTCTTAAAATGCTTCGTTTGTGCCTTTCCCTACAAAAATAACACACAAAATTAAAAAGTTCACACAAAATATGAAAACAAATTACAACAAATTGCATGGGTTGCCTCCCTGCTAGCGCTAAATTTTTCATCTTCAGCCAGACGTGACTGAAATCTATCTGTCAGGAGGTTTCAATGTCGTTTTGGATGTCCGATTAAAGACAATCCCGTGAGCGTTGCTTTTGAAGGGTCTCTTCCAACGGTAAAGTGGCAAAGAGAGTTTTGTCTCATTCAGTGCTTGTGCCACTTTTTTGCTCATTGTTGTTCTAGTGGTTCCTGAAAAGAAAGAAAGAAGATTAGGAGGTCTTGTATGGTGCTTGACTTGGAATGGAAGTTCCATTCTGTCAAGCTTCTGGGCGATATATTTGATTTGTACTCCCCAAAACAGCGATGTTTCTCCTGAATGCTCTGGATCTTTATTAAGGTCAGACATTTGCTCATTCATTTGCTCTGCTTCTTGCTCCATCTTTTCTTCACAGATGTATTTGAAAATTTCTGCATTCAGCTCTTCATCTGTCATCTGTGAAATACATGCTTCAAAATTGTCAACCTGAGAATGAAAAGAAATGTTAGATTTTAGGTCTTCATCATCTGATCTGGGTGAAATGATTGGCTCAGATAGATCTTCTTCTAACATCATGGTAAAGCATGCTCCAAGATCTTCATTTTGAGGACACAGAATTCCATCCTCATTTATTGGTGCAGTTGGTACAAACAGCTCAGCTTCATCATCGTCAGAATCTGAATAATAGAAATCAAATCGAGACTTTGCCGGTTCTGGCTCCTGAACTGATAACTCTGGTTGTTGATACTGCTCAGCCTCTTCCTCTGTTGAAGTGTCATTGTGAAATGATTGGTACTTGAAGGCTTCATCAGTGTCATCTGGAACTGGTTCTTGAGGTATGTAGTTCTGATTTTCTGTTAATTGTCTGATCTGATCTGTCATTCTCTGTATGGATTCTGCGTTACTCTGAATTTGTGCATCAAATCGAGCTGCCTGTTCTTTGATCATATGAATCATCTGTTCTTTTTCTGATGGTTCTGGTTGTTGGTAAAGATCAAAGGTAGATGGTGGATAAGATGGAAAATGTGGCTCTGTGAAATGTGATGGCTCTTCATAGCATGATTGTCTCCAGGAATTTTCCCACTCTGATCGATATATACATTGATCACTCGGGTGGTTACTATCACAAATCACACATCTCCCCATTTCGTTCTGTTGAGCAAATGTTGTATTGTTTGGTTCTGGCATCCAGTGATAATCGTTGGGCTGTTCAACAGGCCACAGAAAACCGGACTGTTGTTCCCAAATTTGGGGTGTATCTTCTTGTAAAGCTCGTGATCTCTCAATCTCCCAATAATGTTCCATTTTTCAATCACCTGAAAACGAAAGAAATAAATAAAATTACAGATAAAAATAAAGAAAATTAGATACAAGTAAATTAGATAGCTTCAAAATTAATAACTCAAGAAAAATAAGTCCCCGGCAACGGCGCCAAAAACTTGACCGGCGTAAACACACAGTATAACGCAAGCGCACGTATCGTTCAAGTAGTATAAAAATATCGATCCCACGAGGACTTAATTCCTACTGTTGTTATTAATTATTGAATCTATTTATTTACAGGTATCTAATTAAGGGAGAAGGAATGATTGTTTGATTGATTTGTTTGATTTGTTGGATTTGCAAAATAAATAAATAACTAAAAAGACAAAAGAAAATAATAAGGAAAATAACAAAAAAACACAAAGATCTAGGGTTGTGATTTCTTTTAATATCATTTTAAAGATGAAGTGTTATCTTAAAGTTGGGTAATATATTGATTTATTAACCTGGAACACTAATTATGTGTAAGCCTCTGTCGATGGTCAGACACAAATACCCAGCTTAACCCAATTGAACCATATGTCTATGTCAACCAAATTACCTGGATTCGTTAAGTTTAAGTTCCAATTATGGCTACCCCCGCCCGACAGGTATATTCCTATCCTGTAAGGAAATCTTAAAGGGTTATCTATCCTCAAGGAAGATCGTGGGCTATTAAGTCTAAGGCTGAAACCTAAAATCCCTATGTCTAGTTCATTTTAGATTTACCATATCAATCTTATTGGTGATCAGACAACAAGAAGCATTAAGCTTAAGACTTAATAAATAAACCTTTATAATACCCATACTATAATCTAAGCCCTTAAAACCGGTGATATTAAAAGTCATCACAACCCGAGATTACTTAACACATAACTAGGACTAGTAAAAACTTAAAAGTAAAAGACATAAAGTAAAAATACTGAAAAGTAAAAGACATAAAATAACATAAAATAAAATAAAATAAAATAAAATGCTAAGGAAAAAGGAATTACTTCTACTAAATACTAATTAGATATCTCCCTAATATAATATATTAACTTCAAATTAAGTTTAACCAGCCATAACGGCGGAACCAAAAAACCAGCCATAAAGGCGGAACCAAAATAACCAGCCATAAAGGCGGAATTAATATAACCAGCCATAAAGGCGGAATTAATATTAATTACCAACCGACCAATCTGGCGGTATCCTGATTAAGTCAATATTTTAAATAGTGAATATATTATATTTAAGGGAGATTAATCTAAATAGTAATAGTAAAAGAATTACCTTTTACCCTAGTTGGAGAAATTACCTCCTCATGGTAAATAGTAAAAAAAACTGTAAAAAGTAAAAGGTAAAAATAAATTACTAATACTATTTAAAAGTAAAATTACTATTATTACTAAACGTAATTAAAATTATTTACAAAACTAAAAAAAGTAAAAACTTTAAGAAACTAGAGAGAGAAACTCTCTCTTTAGAAGGAATTGAAGAGAGAGGAAGGTGTAACTACAACTGAAATCTCGAGCTCAATTTATAGGCGCGGATGGGGTTCCAGCGTCGCGACGCCAAAGGGTTCCGCGTCGCGACGCCACACGTGTCACTTGCTGATTCGCCGGCTCAGATTCTTATCCGATGACGTGGCATTGTTCATGACATCATTGCTTACGTCACACTGATGATGGGCACTGTTCATGACGTCATTGCTTACGTCACGTTGAGGCTATTTTCGGCAGCGTCAGATCTCGACACGTGGCACGGGCGCAAGATAGCAAGTCCGTTGAGATGTTGACATGTGGCACAGCGCATTTTAGCAAAGTCCAAACTTCTCAAATTGTTGACCGTTGACCTGGCGCATGTTAGCATATTTGGCGCACACTGGGCGTCGCGACGCTGAAGGACTTGGCGTCGCGACGCGAAAATGACGAAATGCCCTTTTTGTCTAATTTTGTTCGTTTTGGCCCAAATCACCTCCAGAATGTCCTGAAACTTTATTTATCTACAAAATAACACAAAACACATCAAAATATTCACAAAACTCAAGAAACTATACAAAATATTAGGTTAAATGAGTGGGAAATAGTGATAGATTTACCACTTATCAATGCTACCGGCAGGAGACAAGCTAATCCTGCCTCAATAAGCCTCTAATTCTGACAAAAATTTCAGCATTACCTCTGCTAAAAGTCATGCAACCTGGATCAAGGTCCAGTACCACAATACAACCTATAGGGCCCAACACACAATCTAACAATAAATAATCAACTCAAGTCATAGAACAGATGAGGCTTCATGCCCGAAAATGCGTATAAATAAAAACTTTTACAACTATACTACACAACTCAATTACTTTACAATCAGACTTATACAACTTGATTCTTTACTCCCAATACCTGATGACTGGCTGGCTGCAATGCTGCTATCCGGCTTCTCAAGCTCTGGAATCCGTGGTTGACCGATCAGGTTACCAACCTACAAAACTCAAACACAGTTGTGGTGTGAGTCATAAGACTCAGTAAGTAACTATGCTCATTTCTTGAGCGTCAAACACATGCAAGGTCTGAATTCTGTTTCTGTATTACCCTAGGCTTTCTATATGTCCATGAAATATTTACATATGTCGTTTTACTATATAATTTTTTTTATCCATTTATAAACATATTACTTGCTACTGATCCTTTTATCTGATCATACATTCATACCTTAAATTATGTTTACTGTTTACTTCTTAAACATACTTAACATAACATCAAGTTCTCTATTCCTATTTACTGTATCGAGTATCATCTATTGTTTCAATACCCACTACGTTTCCGCTGTGTTACTCTAATATCTTAATACTTACCTACTTACTCCTCTACTAGATTATAATTCGGACATTTACTATAGTTATCTTCCTTTTATCACATTGAAATATCATCAAATCGGATTGATAAATTATTCTTTCTATTAAACTCTGATCAACCATAAATACATGTATATGTAATCATTTATCATGAACTTGTTGGACAATCACTATTTCTACAGATCATGGTGTTGTTGTACAAATTAACTATGTGACAAAGGAGATTGCACTCTTATCATTTGTGATTAGATCACCTTGATGTATAAATGATGAGAGGTCTCTATGATTTGTTCCTGGACAGAGAATGATATGAGACAGTATCAGTCCATGAAGGATAAATCATTAGATATCCCTAGTCAGAGTATTATCGAGATTGGACATCGATAAATACGTAAAAGACTAGTATTACACTTGTGAGAGTTTGTGAGGGCACAACGGGATAGTTCTCATATATTTGGATATAGGATACTAATGCAAGTGTAATAGGAGGTTGTGTTTTACCGATGGTACGGGAAACAGCTTCGCTCTAGATTGACCCCCCACAAAATCCCATTGGTAGTATGACTATGTGTCTATGGGAGTCTGCAATCAGGGTAGGTGTATTTGGTCTTAACTTGAGACTTGCACCGCTAATGCTTACGACAATCAATATACTTTAGTTGAGGTCGTCCAGGACTTTAACAGGTTCTGTGTACGCTAATGTTGGGTATGTTGAGAATCGTAGAGTGTTGGGTGTGATGTTAAGACGAAAGTATCACTCCAGTCATATGGAGATGATGGTCACATAGGATACGGAACTTATTCTTTTAAATGCTCGAGCTATCGGGATATTATGACTAGGTCATGTATATCCGATTTTAGAGACTAGTTGCCAGACATCCGATATGTGCTTTGTACGGGGCAGACACAATTTCAGCCCCAGGCCTAGCACGTGATCGTCCGATATTGGATCGAAATACGCAATACTACGGTATACTACGCTTGATATAGATCACATATTCCTATAAGGATATTTCCGGAGAATTAGGTAGGCATGGCGCTTTGCTAGAAGCCAACCTTGTCTTGTAAATCGGTATAAACATAGTACGAGGTACTTACGTGTTCGGATAGTCCGACGACCGAATTTACTACCAACATATCCGGGGATCTCATGGGTCGCTTCCCAAAGATTCACCGATGATGTATGACTCGCACTTTATTAATCTGGGATTAATTAGAAGAGAGAGAAAATTAATCTGGGATTAATTACGGAGATATTTTATCTGGGATAAAATATTATTAAAGAGAGAGAACGATTAATTTAGAATTAATCGATAAAATAATATATTTGATATATATTACGAAATTGGATTTCGATGCGGATTTAAAATTAGATTTTAATTCGGGCGAACGAATTAATTTAGAATTAATTCGTTAGCGATGTGAATAGTGATTTCGCTAGGCGTAATCATTAAATTACGTCGCGACGGAAAATTCGTTAATTTGGAATTAGCGAACCCAAGCCCGGGATTATTTGCGAGCGTATTCGCATTTCGAATTCGAATGCGGCACATAAGTTAAATCGAGCGTCAAATCGCTAGTCGCATCAAGCGTCAAATCATTAGTCACTTTGAGTGATATGACAACTTGTCACTTGATTGATTGATTGATGTGAATAGTGATGTGGTAGTTGAAAAGCATTGATTGTTTTGCTTTTTGACTTTTTGGTATTTGGAAAAAGGTTTTGATTTTTGATTTTTTGAAAATTAAAATATAAATACAAAACACCTTTTTTCTTTCTCTCTCTCACCACTCACATTTTCTTCTCCCTCTCATTTTCCCTCATTCTCCTTCACGGCTTGGAGTCGTTTCTTCCTCTAATTTTTTGGTTTGACCGAATGAAGAAGAGAAACAAAGAAGAAGATATAGTGCTAGCACACACTTGAGTCTTCTTAAGGTGATAGGGCAGTGAACTCTTGAGCTTGGAATCATCTTTTGGAGCTTGAAGCTTGGAGCTTCAATGGAGTCATCAATGGCCGAATTCTTGGAGGAGTTTCACAGCCCAAACCGAGCAGCCCACTGCCATAGGGAGCTCACTGCCGAGCTTCAACAAGGAGGAAGAAGTGGCTTGTTCTTCGCGTCGTAAGATCCGGTCAATGTGAGTATATTCTGCACCTCATTTGATGTGTATTCACTTGTTTCATTGCTTGATTTCATGATCTTGGGACCTAATTAGAAACCAACAATGGTATCAGAGCTTTTTCAAGCATGAAAATTTTAGGGTTTGAAATTGGGTAAAATCAATTGAAGCGTGATTTGATTAAATTATTGATTAAGTATGCTTGTATGTTGATTAATTGAAGTTGTGCATGATCAATTTCATGAAATTTGATTGGATCAAGTTTTCCCCAATTTTTGGGCATGGCCGAAAATCATAGAGCCCTATTCTCTTGGTGATTTTTTGTTTTTTGATCATTGGATGACTTAAAACAAATGGGTAATGTTGATTTGAGGTTTAATTGGATTGAATTTTGAATTGGACAATTTTTCCCCAAATTGTGGCTTGGCCGAAAATATTGAATTTTTGAAATTCATTGTGTTTTTTTTTATTTTGATTCATTGGATGAGTTGAATTGATTTGGGAAATAATGATTGTGGATTCAATTGGATTGAAACCGAATCGGAACGAAAAAAACCCCTAATTGTCGAGAAGTAAGAAGCATAGAAATGGGTTTGATTTTGATAAAAATGTGTTGGACACTATGTGTTGTTAAAGTGCATGATTAATTAGGCTAATTGATGTTTTATAAATATTAATTGGGTGATTAATTGTGTATTACACTTAGGTTAATTAATTATTGAATTTGGAATTTTATAAGTTTATTAATTTGGGCTTATTTTGGAAATTGGGCCTTAAAGGTTGTAATTGGGCTTTTGGGCTTGGTTGTACCAAGTTAGGTTTAGGCCAATTTGGTTGGATCCAATTGGGCCCAAAACCGCATCCATAAAGTCCAATTATGACTTAATGGACCTTAATTATTTAATTGGGCCTAATGGGCCAAAATTGATTTCTAGGCTTACGGGGTAAATCCCGGATTGGACTTTGGTTATCGGTTTGACCAGAGTTGACCAAAAGTCCACGCCTTAAAGAAATTAATTAAAAGCCCATTGGACTTTAATTAAATAAACATTGGACGTTAATCGGGCTTTGAGACCCGTTACGATTGAATTTGGAATTTAAGTCGTAAAGGTTCGTTAATAAAGTGTAATATTTAATTTGGAATTAAATAGTGAATTAATATTAAATACAAATTGAATTGGATTTAATTTTGTAGTTTAATTTAATTCAAGAATTCGTACTTTGAGTACTTATTCGCAAAACGAGTTTGACTCGAGCAAAATCAAATCGTTGTTTGAACATTGGATGATCACTAATTATCAGATTAATTAATTGGATTAGATTGATTGATAACATGCTTGTGTGAATACATGGTTGCGATGCATGAATAATGTATATCGGATGGATATTAGATGGGTGAGGCAATTTTAAAAATTGTTGTAATAAATTTGATTTATTAATTGGACCTGCGTGTCCAGCCTTATCACCTCTATACTCTTTGTATTCTCTTCTCACCTATTCCCCTCAATGTAAATGAGGTTTCTTTAGAAGTGTAGTGTAACGGGTAGAAGTAAATACATGTGCTAGCTGGAGAGAGGAGAGAAAATGAGAGATTTGATCTAGGATCAATGTAAAGTATCCATCCACATATCATTATTATTTTATTTCATATGCGCTTTATTATGTGTTTAGAATGCATGTTTAAGGGTGTATGATGATGAGACCTTAACAAAGATAATAAATTGGTTGCCAATTTGCACGCGAAAAAACCCTCTTTCAATATTAAGCGTCTTTCCTTCCATTGAGTGATTCTCACTCAAGATCCTAGACGACATTGGTTTGTTGGCCAAAGTCAAGGCCTTTGTGTTGGACAGTTATGACCCATAGCGTCACTATTTGTACAGATCATGGTGTTGTTGTACAAATTAACTATGTGACAAAGGAGATTGCACTCTTATCATTTGTGATTAGATCACCTAGATGTATAAATGATGAGAGGTCCCTATGATTTGTTCCTGGACGGAGAATGATATGAGACAGTATCCGTCTACGTAGGATAAGTCATTAAATATCCATAGTAAGAGTATTATCGAGATTGGACATCGATAAATACGTAAAAGATAGACTAGATTACACTTGTGCGCGTTTGTGAGGGCACAACGGCATAGTTCTCATATATTTGGGTATATGATACTCATGCAAGTGTAATAGGAGGTTGTGTTTTACCGATGGTACGGGAAACAGCTTCGCTCTGGATAAGACCCCCTCGGAATCACATTGGTAGTATGACTACGTGTCTATGGGAGTCCGACATCAGGGTAGGTGTATTTGGTCTTAACCTGAGACTTGCACCGCTAATACTTACGACAATCAATATACTTTGGTTGAGGTCGTCCAGGGCTTTAACCGGTTCTGTGTACGCCAATGCTGGGTATATTGAGAATCGTAGAGTATTGGGTATGATGTCAAGACGGAAGTATCACTCCAGTCATAGTGGAGATGATGTCACGCAGGATACGATATTAGTGCTCTTAAGTGCTGCGCGGCCATCGGGATATTATGACAAGGTCATGTATATACGATTATAGAGACTAGTTACCAGACATCCGACATGTGCTTCGTACGGGGCAGACACAATTCCAGCCCCAAGTCTAGCACGTGACCATCCGATACTGGATCGACATACACGATACTACGTATACTACGCTGATACAGATCTATATATTCCTATAAGGATATTTCGGAGAATTAGGTAGGCATGGCGCTTTGCTAGAGGCCAACCTTGTCTTGTAAATCGGTATAAACGTAGTACGAGGTGCTTACTTGTTCGGATAGTCTGACGACCGTATTTACTGCCAACATATCCGGGGATCTCATTGGTCGCTTCCCAATGATTCACCGATGATGTATGACTCGCACTTTAATTAATCTGGGATTAATTCGTTGAGAGAGAAAATTAATCTATGATTAATTACGAAGATATTTTATCTGGGATAAATATCGTCTAAAGAGAGAAAACGATTAATTTGGAATTAATCGAGTAAATTAATATATTCGATATATTAAACGAAATTGGATTTCGACGCGGAATTAAAATTAGATTTTAATTCGGGCGAACGAATTAATTTAGAATTAACTTGTTAGCGATGTGAATAGTGAATTCTCTAGGTGTAATCATTTAATTACGACGCAACGGAAAATTCGCTAATTAGAAATTAGCGAACCCGAGCCCGAGAGTGATTGCGAGCGCATTCGCAATTCGAATTCGAGTGCGGCACGCAAGTCACATCAAGCGTCAAATCATTCTTCATATCAAGCGTCAAATCAAACGTCACTTTGACTGATGTGATATTTGATTGATTGATGTGATTGATTGAATGAAAAACAACTTGTCACTTTGAGTGATAGGAGTTGTTGAAATAGTGCAAGTGGTTGGAAAAGCATTTCCATTTAATTATTTGATAATTTATTTGGTAAATCTTTAATATATTTTATGGAAAATATATAAAGGATATTGGATATTGTTTTACCAACTAAAACACTTCTTCTCCACTTTTTTTCTCTCTCAAACTCACGCCCATGAGGGCTTTGAAAATGCTCACTGTTTTGTCTCAAAACCGAGCAGTGGGAAGCAATTTTGAATGATTTTGTGGCAAAATCCAAGTGCTAGCACACTCCTTATAGGCATACGAAGGTGATAGGGAAACCCACCCACGAGCCGGGAATCAAACGACGAAGCTTGGTGCAACATCCCCAAATCCGGGAGACGTTACGGCAGGGGATAGCTGATCTAACCCCTTAAGCCTCAGACTATATGTACATACTACAATTAATCTCATGCCATGATATGCATGTAACCCATACTAAATCAACATATGATACTTATATTATTTCTAAATGCATACACGATGATGTCTGAATTACAATACTTTAATAGACCCCGTGTGTCCATGACATCTTTAACTGTATACAAACATATGACTATGAACTGGACTCTTAAACTTGTGACTTTATGCTGGTGGACT
>SKCR01036704.1:0-87583 GCA_019454045.1 Zanthoxylum bungeanum
GACATAATGTCTAACACAACCTAGCCTTATAGGTTTGGATGTTCCTTCTACATCAGTTTGACGCTTGTAAATCCACTTGCAGCCTATGGGTTTATCCCTTCAGGTGCATCCACCAAGTCCCAGATTTGATTCTGTACATAAGTCTATTTCAGATTTCACGGCCTCAAGCCACTTGACTAAATCAATGTCACGCATTGCTTCGTCATAACTGGTGGGATCATCATTATCAATGACCTGATCATATTCCTCATCAATATGAAACCATATCTTTCAGGCTCATGTCTTTCCCTACCAGACCTTCTAAGTTCATAACCTTGTGTGTTTCATCCCTGCCCTTTTGAGGGGCCTGAGGTTTTAGTTCAGTTAGTTTGTTCTTCTCGTACCTCATCGAGGTCAAGTCTACTCCCACTATGTTTCTTGAGAGGAATTCATTCTCTAGAAATTTAGCATTTCGTGAGACAAATGTTCTTTGTTCATTTGGGACGTAGAAAACGTATGCTCTTGAGTCAAGGCATATCCTATAAACTTATATTTAACTGCCCTATCATCCAATTTGTTAGTTTGTGTGAGCTGAAATATTTCACATCCCCAAACTCTTAGATAACTAAGACTAGGACGTTTCCCAGACCATAACTCATATGGTGTTTGACTAACAGTCTTGAAGTACTTGGTTTAGTAGTAGTGTTTCAGTTTCTAAAGAAAGACACCAAAATGACAGATGTAGATCCATGTCTGGCATCATGATCGGACCATATCTAATAATGTTTGATTTCTCCTTCGGAGACCCCATTACTGTGGAGTTCCTAGTGAGTCCACTGGGAACAATGCCATTTTCTCTCAAGTAATCTTGAAATCGTCGCTTAAGTATTCACCACCTCGTCAACCTTAGTGACTTAATACATTTTATTAAGCTGGTTTTCCTACTTCAGATTTGAAGACTTTGAATTTCTCAAAGGCTTCAGATTTGTACCGCATAAGGTACACATACCCATATCGTGAGTGATCATCGATAAAGGTAATAAGTAGGAGAATCCACCTCTAGCGGTGACTGACATTGGTCTGCATACATCAGAGTGTATGAGTCTAATGTCTCCGCTGCACGCTGTCTTTTTTACCTTTGAAGGGTATTTGGTCATTTACAAGTAAACAGAAGACCACAAGTTCCACAAGGTTCATATTTGAAGGGTCTGAAATACCTATCCTTATATAGCTTAGTTAATCTTGTTTCATTGATATGACCTAAGCGATGGTGCCATAGAAGTGATTCATTGAGATTATTCGAGTTAACGTTGTATATATTAGAGGTTGAACATTCTTTGTTAGTTTGTAAGACATAGATACCATTATTCAAAATACCATCTCCATATTTTCTTTCATTGAAATAAATAGAACATTCATTACAACTTATTAGGCACGAAAAGCCTTTATTACATAAAGAAGAAATTGAAATGATGTTCTTTACTAGAGAAGGTACATAAACACAATCATCTAAGTCTAAAACTAAACCATTCGGCAAAACTAATGAATAAGTCCCCACGCACAATGCAGCCGGTTTTGCTCCATTACCCATACGTAAGTCAACCTCCCCATGACAGAGTCTCCTACTGTTTCCCAGGCCCTGCACATTGTTACATAAGTGAGTCCCACAACCGGTGTCAAGCACCCAAGTAGAAGGTTCATAGTTTTGAGAATATAGTTCAATAATATACAACATACCTGAAGCATTGGGCTTCTTGGCCTCTTGGGCTTCCTAGCTTCCTTGGCTTTCAAGGATCTGCTGTCTTTATTCCAATGACCATTCTTTCCACAAAAGAACACATTTCCCATTTCCCTTTTCTTCTCCACCTTACCATTGGGCTTTAGGTGATCTGGAGCCTTGGCCTTGCTCTTATTTTTCTTTGGGCCTCGTTGTTGGACAATTATGACCCATAGCGTCACTATTTGTAAAGATCACGGTGTTGTTGTATAAATTAACTATGTGACAAAGGAGATTGCACTCTTATCATTTGTGATTAGATCACCTAGATATATAAATGATGAGAGGTCCATATGATTTGTTCCTGGATTGAGAATGATATAAGACAGTATCAATCCACGAAGGATAAATCATTAAATATCCCTAGTCAGAGTATTATCGAGATTGCACATCGATAATACATAAAAGACTAGTATTACACTTGTGCATGTTGTGAGGGCACAATGGCATAGTTCTTATATATTTGGGTATAAGATACTCATGTAAGTGTAATAAGAGGTTGTGTTTTACCGATGGTACGGGAAACAGCTTCGCTCTAGATAGACCCCTTCAGAATTCCAATCGTAGTATAACTATGTGTCTATGGAAATCCGAAATCAGGGTAGGTGTATTTGGTCTTAACCTGAGACTTGCACCGCTAATACTTGCGACAATCAATATACTTTGGTTGCGGTCGTCCAGGACTTTAACAGGTTCTGTGTACGCCAATACTGGGTATATTGAGAATCGTAGTGTATTGGGTGTGATGTCAAGATGGAAGTATCACTCCAGTTATAGTGGAGATGATGGTCACGTAGGATACGAGACTGGTTCTCTTAAATACTGCAGCTGTCGGGATAAAATGACAAGGTCAGGTTTATCCGATTATAGAGACTATTTACCAGACATCCGACATGTGCTTCGTACGGGGCAGACATAATTCCAACCCCAGGCCTAGCACGTGATCATCTGATACTGGATCGGAATACACAATACTGTGTATACTACGCCTGATATAGATCGCTTATTCCTATAAGTATGTTTCTGGAGAATTGGGTAGGCATGGCGCTTTGCTAGAAGCCAACCTTGTCTTGTAAATCGGTACAAACGTAGTACGAGGTACTTACGTGTTCGGATAGTCCGACGACCCGATTTAATGCCAATTTATCCGGGGATCTCATGGGTCGCTTCCCAAAGATTCACCGATGATGTATGACTCGCACTTTATTAATCTAGGATTAATTTATGATGAGAGAGAGAATTAATCTGGGATTAATTACGAAAATATTTTATCTGGGATAAAATATCAATTAAAGAGAGATAACGATTAATTTAGAATTAATTGGCAAATTAATATATTCGATATATTAAACGAAATTGGATTTCGACGTGGAATTAAAATTAGATTTTAATTCGGGCGAACGAGTTAATTTAGAATTAATTCGTAAGCGACGTGAATAGTGATTTCACTAGGCGTAATTGTTTAATTACGTCGCAATGTAAAATTCGTTAATTTGGAATTAGTGAACCCGAGCTCGGGATTATTTGTGAGCGCATTCACATTTCGAATTCGAGTGCGGCACGCAAGTCAAATCAAGCATCAAATCGCTAGTCGCATCAAGCGTCAAATCATCATGTCACTTTGAGTGATGTACAATTGATTCATGAGTGATGTGACTTGATGGAGGTGGGTGAAAAGTGAAAAGGCTTGTACCTTTGACTTTTTTAGAAAATTAAAAGTGGTTTATGTTTATTAATTTTGGAAATTAACAAACACCTTTTACACATTTTATTTTTTCCCTCCTCTCTCTCTAGAAACCTTCACGTTTTGGAGCCCAAAATGCTCCTCTCTCTCACACGGTCTTGGACCAATTTTCTTCTCAAAATTTTCTGTTCTGCCGAGAGAACAAGAGAGAAGATGGAGATGGTGAGTTTTGTGGCAAAAATACACCAAGAGCTAGCACTCAAAAGAGGAAATACATAGGTGATAGGGAAACCATCTCATGAGCAAGGAATCACCATTGTTGAAGCTTGGAGCTTGAATTAGAAGATGACGATGGAGTCCAAAATCCACCATGGCCGAATCATGAAGCCAAACCAGTGGGTTTACCGTGAGCATGACAGACGAGGAGAGCATGAAGTGTTCTTCGTAGCATCCAATCCAATCGATGTGAGTATGATTCTGCCATTCTCCTTGTTGTATTCACTCGTTTTATGCTTTATAAATGATCCTTGGGACTTGATTGAAACCCAACAATGGTATCTTGAGCCATTTGAGCTTGAAACGAAAATTATGGTTCTTGACTAAATTTGGGGCTTTTTGATTTAAGCATGTTTTTTGAAAAATTGTTTGTTTAAATATGCTTGTATATGGATAACTTAGAGTTATATGTAATCAATTTGTTGAAAAATTAATTGGATTAATTTTCCCCAATTTGCTTAGTGTGGCCGAAAATTGTAAGATCCCTAATGTCTTGGTTTTTTGATTTTTAATAATTGGATGTGTTGGAAATCAATTGGGGATGTTGATTTAAGTTTGAATTGGATTCAATTGGATTGGATTTAAATTTGGACTCAAAATCCCCCTTTGGCCGAGACTAAAGCATGTATATATGGGTTTGATTTTGATCAAAATGTGTTGGACACTTATAGATGTAATTGAGCATGATTAATTGTTTAAATTGTGTTTTGGAAATGTTGATTATGTAATTAATTATGTTAAGCACTTTAGGTTAATTGAATTATAAAATTGGATTTTTATAATTTATTTAATTGGGCCTTAAATTGGATTTGGGCTTGTTATGTTGTAAAAGGGCTTATTGGGCTTTGTTGTACAAAGTTGGGTTTAGGCAAAAAATGGTTAGATCCAATTGGTCCCAAAACTGCTTCCATAAAGCCCAAATGCGACTAATGGACCTTTAAAATTTAATTGGGCCTAATGGGTTTAATTGATTTCTGGGCTTATGGGGTAACTCCCGGATTGGATTTTTGTTATTCGGTTTGACCCGAGTTGACCAAAAGTCCATGTCTTATCGAAATTAATTAAAAGCCCATTGGACTTTAATTAAATTAATATTGGATATTAATCGGGCTTTGAGATCCATAACGATTAAATTTGGAATTTAAGTCGTAAAAGTTCTTTAATAAAGTGTAGTATTTAATTTGGAATTAAATAGCGAATTAGTATTAAATACAAATTGAATTGGATTTAATTATGTAATTTAATTTAATTCGAGAATTCGTACTTTGAGTACATATTCGCAAAACGAGTTTGACTCGAGCAAAATCAAATCGTTGTTTGAACATTAGATGATCACTAATTATCAGATTAATTAATTTGATTAGATTGATTGATAACATGCTTGTGTGAATACATGATTGTGATGCATGAATAATGTATATCGGATGGATATTAGATGGGTGGGGCAATTTTAGAAATTGTTGTAATAAATTTGATTTATTAATTGGACCTGCGAGTCCAGCCTTATCACCTCCATACTCTTGTATTCTCTTCTCACCTATTCCCCTCAATGTAAATGAGGTTTCTTTAGAAGTGTAGTGTAACAGGTAGAAGTAATACATGTGCTAGCTGGAGAGAGAAAATGAGAGATTTCATCTAGGATCAATGTAAAGTATACATCCGCATATCATTATTATTCATTTATACGCGCTTTATTATGTGTTTAGAATGCATGTTTAAGGGTGTATGATGATGAGACATTAACAAAGATAATAAATTGGTTGCCAATTTGCACGCGAAAAACCCTCAAATAATATTAAGCGTTTTTCCTTCCATTGAGTGACTCTTACTCAAGATCCGAGACTGGCATTGGCTTGTTGGCCAAAGTCAAGGCCTTTGTCCGTCGAGAATGTGTTTGAATCACAAGAGCTTTGTTCCATATCGGTGTCTTGTCCAAGTTGTGGTTTGTTGGCCAAAGTCAAGACCACTTCTTGTCCATCGACATTGATTATGAAGCTTTCCATGGTCAATGGGTCGCGCTTCACTGTGATCACTAAGTTTGTTGTGCCAAAGCCAAGGCTTAGTTGATTCCGAGGAAAAAAGGTTAGGTAATACATTGGATGTATTGGCATATATAAGATATATGTTTCGGACTTGGATGTCCCCCTACCGGATCTAGGAATTGGATTGGATCCAATCGATCTTAGAGATCTACCTAGTTAATTATCATACAATTTGTTGGCCAAAGTCAAGATTGTGTGATATTTAACGGGATCCTAGCCCACTAGGAAAACACGGTTTCCCGAGTACTCGACAGAGGGTTAGAGGCTCACCGAAAAATAGTGAGAGGCAAGAATTGAATTTGCAATATTCGTTCAATTACTCGCCATACACGCTCAAACAATATCATTCGTCAAATCAATTAAATGTTAGTTGGACTATTATTTAAATTGTTGTTTTAATTAAAGCAGTTGGACTGTATTATAGTTGATTATATAATTGGATTATAGTAATAATATATTTGAATTAATTAATTTCAATTTATAGTTGATTTTATAATTGGATTATAGTAATCAATGTAATTGAGGTTAATTAATTTAAATTATATTTGATTATATAGTTGGACTATAATAATCATTATAATACATAGTACCACAAATCTTTGATTAAATAGTTGGACTATTAGAAATCAAGAGAAATTAAGGATTATTGTTTAAAAACATATTCCTGGGTGAAAAATGTATTTAAAAGACTATAATTTTCAAATTGGGAATAAAGTTTCAGGATGGTCCTGGAAAAAAATAAGTTATTTTATTTGATAAAATAATGTATTAAGCCTAAGCCCTGAGTTAAGCAAATAGTAGAGCATGATCTTTGGAAGATTCATGTGATGATAACTTAAGTGCTTAATCCATTAAGCTTGTCGTAGTAGACTCTTTAATTTCTGAATCAGAACTAAGGATTAGATCCGTAAAGTGTGATAAAGAAATTGAAAGATCTTCAAAGAATCTATCCTTAGATTTCAGAATTACTAAATTGCAATAAATAACTCTTGGAGAGTTAATGACTATTCTCAATGGATAAAGTCAAAGTTTGCAATTAGGCAAGTAGCGCAAGGCGCACCTTACTTCGATATTCTAGAAGGCCAAGGCTTGGCCAAAGGCTTCTGGAGTGTTGACAAGGGCAAAGGCAAAATCATTACAATCTTCTAGGAAGATAAAAGGACATATCCCAAGATGGAAATGAAGACGAGCAAGGTTTGTGACTTCAAATATGTCTGTCATAATTATGTTCACTACTAGTATTAAAATTATATTTAAATACTTAGTGTGGTACATAAATATATATTGATGTTCAGAATCTGTTTTGAACAGGATACTGACTTCAATAGAGATTTATCTGCGATTTGGAAACGGGACGAAAGTCGCTGCTTTAACCGTAGATACCTAACTTTAGGAACTACCCTCGGGTGTGTACCTAAATTAGGAAACTGTTATAATGTAACTAGTTTGACTAGAAACATTATCTTTATATCAGTGTTTAATCTGTTGCGGATTGAACCTTTATATTTTAGAACACTAAAGTGTTTCATCATATAAAGATGATATTAAGATAAAGACATTAGATGTGAATAACAGTATTTATATTTAGAATATAAATAAATCTCACACGTATAACATGATAAACAATAGCTCAAACTGATTTGATCAGGAGAAACTTAAAAAGTGGAAATGTTGTCTGGGACACATTAAACAAGAATCGTATATCCACACTTTTGAAGAGTGGGTACTAGGACTAATTTGATTCCAATCAAATAAGTCTACGAATCTAGTTTATTGGGCAAAGTGCCTATAACACCTTTACTTGGTAAAAGTGTAAATGCCACTGATCTGATAGCCCTAGTTCATAGTGAAGCAAGTGGGCCCATGTCTAGCTAGGCTAGAGGTGGATATGAATATTTCATGACCTTTACGGATGTGACATCTCGTTATGGTTATGTGTTTCTTTTTGAAGAACACAAATCGGAAACTTTTAAAGTTTCAACACGAAATAGACAAACAGATCGGCTGAAGTATTATACCGTCACGGTAAGACCGTAATGGAAAATACTTAAGCAATAAGTTTCTTACATACTTGAAAGAGTAAAGTATTCTTTCAATGAGGACTCCTCCTGGAACATGTCATTGTGACGGTGTGACCGAACTGAGTAACCAAATTTTGTTAGACATGATTAGGTTAATCATGAGTCGCTCTGAGCTACCATTTCCTTCAACAGATATGCTAAACAATGCAAGAACTTATTTTGAATAAGGTTCCATTAAAGTCTGTTTGACATATATCATATTAGATATGAATGGGAAAGAAACCGGGTTTCACATTCCTAATAATTTGGATATGCTAGGCATGTGTTTGGATGATACCAAACTAAAACCCAAATTGGATAAGTGCCAATTGTAGGTTATCCTAGGGATACCATAAGTATAGTACTTATACATCTCACCAGAGAACAATTAGATTGTTGCTCACCATGCGGTTTTCCTAAGAGGAATACTGATATGCAGTGGTAAGTGGGAGGATAGTAAAACTCGATACAAATCGGAGTAATACTGTTCAAGGCACAGATCCTTAAATGGAACATAAATAGTTCATCAAGGATGAAACTATTACCAATAATCTTCGAATACACAAGAACCACGTAAGTTGAAAGAGTCAGAAAACAACCTGGGGTATGGGTTTCTGATCTAACCTTGAAAAGATGTCTATCTTTAGAGATATACCAACTGACTACGTATGAGGTAGTGATACAAGGTATCGACTCCCGATTATGACAAAGTGTCATGAATCCGAAATGGATTCCATGTATATCAACAAGTTTGGATACTAGTTGATGTACTGCAAGGCATTGTGCCTATCGGTACTATATAAGTCTTCAAGGAAGACATACATGGAAGGCAACATACCAACGTATAAAACTAGGCTTTTGGCGGAAAGGTATCGTTATCAACATTGTGTTGATTTCGATTCAACCTTTTACATGATGCCATGGTTAATCCATTTGGATAATGCTTGCTAATGATGCATGTTTCATAGATGAAATATGTCAGCTTAACGAGAAAATCGCTTTCCTGAAAAGGAAACCTTTTGGAGGATATTTACAACATCCTGTCGGTTTTGTCGTACCAAAACTAGCAAATAAGGTTTGCAGGTTAATCGATCCATGTTTGGATTGAAGCAAGCATAAGTTCTTGGAATTATCGTTTTGATGTAATCATAATGGTTTATGATTTAATTCAAAACGAAAAGATTCTTGTGTATATAAGAGGGTTTGTGGGAGCGCACTGACAGTGAATGTCCTACAATAATGATAATATGTCATTTCTTGGAAATGAGATTCCCATAACTATCGGTGAAAGCTTGGCTTTCATGGATTCACCGATGATGTATGACTCGCACTTTATTAATCTGGGATTAATTTATGATGAGAGAGAGAACTAATCTGAGATTAATTACAGAGATATTTTATCTGGGATAAAATATCAATTAAAGAGAGATAAAGATTAATTTAGAATTAATTGGCAAATTAATATATTTGATATATTAAACGAATTGGATTTCGACGCGGAATTAAAATTAGATTTTAATTCGGGCGAACGAGTTAATTTAGAATTAATTCGTAAGCGACGTGAATAGTGATTTCGCTAGGCGTAATCGCTTAATTACGTCGCAATGGAAAATTCGTTAATTTGGAATTAGTGAACCCGAGCCCGGGACAGTTTGCGAACGTATTCGTATTTCGAATTCGAGTGCGGCACGCAAGTCAAATCATCAGTCAAATCGCTAGTCGCATCAAGCGTCAAATCATCATGTCACTTTGAGTGATGTGACAATTGATTCATTAGTGATGTGACTTGATGGAGGTGGGTGAAAAGTGAAAAAGCTTGTACCTTTGACTTTTTTAGAAAATTAAAAGTGGTATATGTTTATTAATTTTGGAAATTAACAAACACCTTTTACGTATTTTATTTTTTCCCTCCTCTCTCTCTAGAAACCTTCACGTTTTGGAGCCCAAAACGCTCCTCTCTCTCACACGGTCTTGGACCAATTTTCTTCTCAAAATTTTTTGGTTCTGCCGAGAGAATAAGGAAGATGGAGATGGTGATTTTTGTGGCAAAAATCACCAAGAGATAGCACTCAAAAGAGGAAATACATAGGTGATAGGGAAACCATCTCATGAGCAAGGAATCACCATTATTGAAGCTTGGAGCTTGAAGATGAAGATGGAGTCCAAAATCCACCATGGCCGAAATCATGAAGCCCAAACCAGTGGGTTTACAGTGAGCATGACAGAAGAGTAGAGCATGAAGTGTTCTTCGTAGCATCCAATCCAATCGATGTGAGTATGATTCCTCCATTCTCCTTGTTGTATTCACTCGTTTTATGCTTTATAAATGATCCTTGGGACTTGATTGAAACCCAACACTCGTGGCTTCAGGTCCGTACCCGTAAGCATGACGAAGGTATTAAGCTCCGATTTCAAGTCCTTCTTTGCTTGCTTTATCAGATTGTGCAATTCTGCTAAAATAGCTTCTTTATCAGACATATGAAACTGCATAATAAAGTTAGAGAAGTCTTTTGGTAAGAACTGAAGAATTAGATTGTGACCTATCTCATGATCCATGATGAACCCGAGGTTGGCCAATTTTTCAATGTGTCCAATCATCTTAAGCACATGTCCACTAACAGATCCTTCCTTATACCTTGTTTGGAATAAGGCACATGACACTTGGAATCTCACGGTATGAACGGAAGTTGCATACAACTCCTTCAAGTGAAAGATGATGGTTTGAGCATCCATATCTTCCTGAGCTTTTTGAAGCTCGTCCGACATAGAGCCAAGCATTATGCAAACTTCTTGCTCATCATCATCGACGTGTTTCTTCCAAGCATCAAATGTATTTTGGTCAACATCTTCTGTAGGTTCAGAGGGAAATGGTCTTTCAAGAACATAGAAAATATTTTCTTGTCGTAAGACAATTTTAAGGTTTCTAAAGCAGTCATTGTAGTTTTCCCCTTTGAGCTTATGCTCATCAATGATGGAACAAAGTGATACTCTGATTGCCATTTGAATGTTTGCTAAATATTTTAACCCACTTGTTAAGAGAGAATTTTAAAATTAGGAATATATTTTCATTAATGTTTCATAATAACATGGGCTTTTAATATTATGAAGTTGCTCCCACTCAATTGTTTTAAAATTTTAAGCAAATCGCATCAACCTCAATATGATGGATTTCTTGTGGGCAAGGATCCCATTATCATCATTTCATAACTCCGACTAGGGCCGGTCGTTATAAAATACGATAATTAGGTAGGTTCCCAACCAATTTATGATATATATCACAATTCCTTGATCATTGGGTTGGGCAATCAAACATGCCATAGCTTATGCTAGTCCTTGTGGACACCCAATCTTTGCAACTAAGTTATAAGACCACGCCTAAGGGTCGATGCATCTTATGACTCATAAAATTCAAACTATTGTCAATAGTACGATTTAGGGACAAATTGGTATTGGCCAGTCCGGTAAAGCCTAGTCCTGCCAATACGGTTTAAGCCCTTTGGGTCTATACTTTACAATGGGAGGCAAAATTTAGACTTAAATTATTATTGAGGATTTTAACAAGTTTAAGTGAATAACTGTCAAATGGATTCCTTCATTGAAAATTCCCCAGAGGGAGGGTGGAGTGAACTCTCTTAAATACCATTACCTCTTAGGCTCTTATTGCCTTGGTGATAGGAATAAACAATAGATCCTCCAAATTAGTCCAACAATTTAAATATGCTTTAAGGTAAGCTTTGAGTAAATGATTATCTAGATGTCTTCACAGCTTTTCCTTTTGGCTATATAAAGGTAGTGAGTGAAGGAAGACACCAAATCATTATATAACTCTAGTAATACCTTTGGTTAAATTAACTTTAGTTTGGAAAGTTTTATTAACGCCTTGGTCCCACCCCACTTGTATCTTTTATAATGTCTTTTATTATAAACAAATGATTTATATCTATTAGCCTTAAAGGTAATAAATCTCTAAGTTCATCACGGAATAATTACTTAGCTAAGGGATAAGCAATACACTCTCTATTTCCTTAGAAAGTCTCTAGATGCTTGCACCCTAAAATAATCATGGCAATTCTAATCATACATAGAATTATCAAGCATATGAGTTTTAATATGTTGGAATTATTTTAGGCATTAAATAACTTTGATTAATATTTAATTATGATATTGCATTTTATTTTAATCAAATAAATTTGTTATTCACGTTTTTTTTTACAGATGTGTGAACTTTAAATGCAATTTCACAATTAAAATCTTAACCAAATCATGAAAAACATGTACCTAAAATTAAGTTCAGGGTGTTAGCTTTCCAACGAGCTTTTACACACCCAATTACGAGTTCAAATGAGAAAGAACTAATCAAAACAAAAACGGCACGCTGATACCACTGTTGGGAAGCGGCCGCGAGTGCGCAGCGGAAAATCAAAAATTACGAAATTATGATGCCGTTATCCCTTTGCCCAAGACCCATTTGTTTTGATTATTCTACAAGCTTAGGCATGTTACTATATATTCTAAGCATAAGAACTCATAAAACATGCAAAGAACATAAACCTAAACATGCTAACTATTAGAGGTGTTCACGGGTCGGGTTTTTTGATTTTTTTTTACCCGATCGGGTCGGGTCCTTCGACCCGCAACCCGAAATTTGAGCAGTTGACCCGCGCGGGTTGGGTCACATCGGGTCGGGTCAAAAAGCTGTGGGTTGGATCGGGTCAACATAATATGCAGTAAATATAATTTATATATTTTTTTGATACAAATTATCACATGGCAGTGAGTAGAAGAATCGGCAAAGCGTCTGATTTAACATAAGCTAATCCAGAGTTCGAGTCCCACTGTAATCATTTTATTCAAAAATAAAATTTTCAAAAAATGTGTAAGCTGCTGAGATTCGAACCGGAGAGCAAATGAAGACAAAGCAAGGACATTGCCATTTCAACTACAATTATATCTTGTTAAAATCGTATCATTAAAATTATATATATTATAATTATAAAATCATTTACTTCGGATCGGGTCGGGTCAGACCCGATTTTTTCTGCTCAAAACCCGTGACCCGATCCGAAATATCGGGTCAGGTCGAAGTTGACCCGAAAATGAATTATATTGATAAACCCGACCGGGTCGGGTCGTGTCATTGCGGGTTGGGTCGGGTCGGGTCGCTGGTCAACCCGACCCTATGAACACCCATACTAACTATCATAAGAACTCTAATTAAAATAAAGAAAGAAAAAGACTTACTTGAATCGAAGACTCCTCCAGTCCTCCCTCAATCTACAAGATTTTGTCAAGCTCAGCAAGCTCTTCCACGTTCCAAAGAGCCACCCAAGTGTGTGGCCTCCAAAGGTGCACACACCAAAGCCAAAACTCAACGGCAAGACTATGCCTTGAGTGCACGGGTATTTTGCCCTTGGTGCTAGCCTAGGAAAATACCTCAAAACTTTTAACTCGAGGTTCCTCTAGTCAATTAGACTTAAGGATCCTCAAAATCAGTGGCTTACTCTTAAACTTAAGGTTCCTCTATTCATGTTACTATTCATGTTACTATTCACATTTTTATTTATTTATTCCAATTCCGAAAGTGCCCGTATCGTCATTCACCAATCCCAAAGCCACTATGGAACCTCATAAATGATCTGTTCAATAATTAAACACATCGAACCATTTATGAACAATTCCTACAGTAATCATATATGCTGTTAAATTTGTAATGTGCACTGTTAACCATTGATTTCGACTTTGTTGTGTGTGACCTTTTGGGTTCCCCTCAAGTTGGAGATGAAATGAATCGTGATAATTTAATCGAACATAAATTATCCTCCGATCAGATGGTTGTTCGATTTCAATGACCAAGGTTGACATCTAGCAACATGCCAAGGCCCCCAAATGAGAAGGAAAGATATATACCCATTCTGTATGCGATTTACATATGATACGGTCCCTCGCCTCACTGTATCCCCACCGTTTGACCTAGGGTATGGAAAGTGTCTACCGATATAGTCAAAGGTACGATATTGATAGTGTCATGATTCGTGCTAACCCAAGAATCTCACATGATTCTTCCGCTGCGGCCACAGTCTCAAGCACTGATCACACATATCAACCCGCGAACTGGAATACTACTTTTATAAGAAAATATTATCCGAGAGAGTGGCTATTCTTTGTTGTATCTTTACAAACTTCATGTGTTTCAACAATGACCCAATCATACTCTTATGACCGGATCTTTTGAACCGGGAAGGAGAATGTCAAATTTATTTGATCCACACATAAGATTGTAAAGACCTCAAGTCTAAGGACTAGTCATACAATCGATACATGAAAGTGCTCACAGGTACATGGGATAAACACTCCATGTGAAAACTTTCGGCGGTCAGTTCGATGGACACAAGCAACTCATGCATCCATGTGATACACCAAGCGGATGGATCTCCGTTAGTAGCCTATGAGATCGGCTACCACACTTAAGGGCGGATCATATCATCATGCTAGTCTCTCCGCTTTGTGAACGCCCAGATTATTCACAAAACTATGACTAGGAACATTTAAGAGTAATGATTCTCATAAGGCGTGGAAGCCATCATCTTATTACTCCAAGGGCTTTATTACAATATTTGATGATTCATATAAGTTATGTAAGACACGTATAATAAAGATTGTCATTTTATTAATTAATGAAAATATTACAAATACTTGTACATATAGCCCATCCACAAGTTTGGTATAGGGCATATCCCTAACATGTAAGTGAGCTTAAACTTCTTTTAAAAGCTTACTTTTGATTCTTTAAAAATCAAATTTTCCATTCTATAGTTAGTAAGCCACCCTTTGGTGACCTAGAAATGTTCTAGAGTTATTTCAAAGTGGTGAGGCTTGTTTGGTAATGTATTGAATGGATTTAATGTAAGTGTCCTAGACATGCCACGAGATGTCTAAGCGTGATTATTGTGTGAATAAATCAAGAAGTTTCCGGAATAAACTTACATTGATCGGCTTTGACTTTCAAAAGTGTCATAGAGAGCACTTTTCATTTTAGCTTTTTCGTCCTTTTCAAAGAAGAAAACAGATAGCATTTATTCTTTCATTCGGCCAAGTTATAAGGAAAGCAGTGGCCCCACTTTAAAAGTAGTCAATTGCCATTTTCCTTTTTGGCCAAAGAAAGAAAGTAAAATTGAAATTCCAAAAATTCATTTTAATTGATTTTCTTTTTCTTTTTCAAAAAAAAAAAGCAAAATCAAAGTGTGTTGTATAAGTTTCCTTTAAATACTCACAACCACTTCCATCAACTAGATTGACTACTGATGTAAGTTGGTGGGTCCCACACTTAAATTCAAAATTCAACTTGGTTGACACTACACGAAAATTGTTTATTCGGAATAAACGAACCCGAGCCCAAATTCAAAATTCAATTGGGGCTCGGGTCGTTTATTCCAATAAAAATGAATTTTCTGTGGCGACTTAATTAAATCCGATTTAATTAAATAATAATGCCTAACAAAATTATTACGAAAGCCGCTTACGAATTAATTCCAAATCAATTCGTTCGCATGAATTAAAATCCAATTTTATTCCGCATTGAAATCTAATTTCAATTAATATCTAATATATTTTTTAGCCCAATTAAATAAATTAAATAGTAAAATCTAATTTAACTATTAAATTTATTTTACCGATTAATTCCAAATTAATCGCGTTCTCTCCTATCGACGAATTTAATCCCAGATAAATTCTCGACGCAATTAATCCTAGATTAATTCTTTCTCTGATAATTAATCACAGATTAATACTTCCCGTAATTAATCCCAGATAATTTAATTCTATCACTCTTAATTAATCCCAGATTAAAATTTTTCGTAATTAATCCCAAATTAATTTTGTTCGAATCAAATATCATCGGTGAATCTTTGGGATGTGACCCAAGAGATCCCTGGATATATTGGCAGTAAATATTGCTATCGGACTATCCGAATACGTGCGTACCCAGTACCACGTCTTTACCGATTTACAAGACATGGTTGGCTTCTAGCAAAGCACCGTGCCTACCCAATTCTCCAGAAATATTCTTCTACGAAATAAAAGATCTTTGTCAGGCGTAGTATACGTAGTATTGCGCATTACGATCCAGTATCAGATGTCACATGCTAGGCCTGGGGCTGGAGTTGTGTCTGCCCCATACGAAGCATATATCGGATCACTAGCAACTAGTCTCTTTATGATCGGAAAGTCATGACCTAGTCATACTTCCCCGATGGCTATAGCACTTAGAGTACCAGTTCTGTATCCCAACGTGATCATCATCTCCATATGACTGAAGTGATACTTCCATCTTGACATCACACCCAATACACTATGATTCTCAGTATACTCAGAAGAGGCGTACACAGAACCTGTTAAAGCCCCGGACGACCAAAACCAAAGTATGCTGATTGTCGCAAGTATTAGCGATGCAAGTCTGAGATTAAGACCAAATACACCTACCCTGATTCGGATTCCCAAAGACACATAGTCATACTACCAATGGGATTCCGAGGGGTCTATCCAGAGCGAAGCTGTTTACCGTACCATCAGTAAACAGAACCTCCTATTACACTTGCATGAGTATCCAATACCCAAATATATGAGAACTATGTCGTTACGCTTCCATAACACGCACAAGTGTAATACTAGCTTATTCGCATTATCGATGTCCAGTCTCGATAATACTATGGCTATGGATATTTAATGATTAAACCTTAGTGGATTAATAATGTCTCATATCTTATTAATCTGATACTAATCATATGGACTTTTATCATTTATATACCGGGTAATCCAATTACAAATGATAAAAGAGCAATTTCGTTTGTCACATAGTTAATTTGTACAACAACACCATGTTCTGTACAAATAGTGATGCTATGGGTCATATATATCCAACAATCTCCCACTTGGCCTATAGCCAATCACTCAAGTGTCTAACACTTGAACTATGTACGTGTCGCTCAAACTTCAGCTGAGAAGCAGCTTTCGTCAGCGGATTTACAAGGTTATCATCTGATGCGATTTATGCGATCATCACATCGCCACGATGTATGATCTTACGAATGAGATGAAATAGTTGAAGTACATATTTGGATCATTGATGAGACCGTGATTCTTTAGCCTGTGCTGTAGCCCAACCCGGCTGCTAACAGAACTACTCCTAATCTAATTAGGAATTTTATAGATCCAAAATGTTTCTTTTGCTGCCTCAGCTGCATCAATGTTCCGCTCTTATTGTTTATTCAACAACAATATCTTGCTTGGAAGATTTCCAGCTCACTATTCCGTTATTCAAACTATATATGTACCCTTATTGCGATTTACAGTCGTTTTTATTGGTTTAGAAACTTGCAGTGGTGAACCCAATTACCTCAAGTTCTCATTCTCCATAAATTAAGAAAACATCATTGGTTCATCCAAGATAATCAAGGATATTCTTAACTTCAATCCAGTCACCATCACATGGATTGGCCTGATTGCGTCTACATATGCTCAAAGCATATGAGACATTAGGTCACGTACATATCAAAACGTATAAAAACTGAGAGAGTGTCAGTAGCTTTCTAGATCTATCCCAGTAGATCTTTATTCCTAGAATAAAGCCTGCTTCACCCAGGTAATCCATGGAGAATTTTAATGAAAGCCAAGCTTTCACCGATTGTATTATGGGAATGTTATTGCTAAGAAGCAATACATCATCAACTTATAGGACACTCATTGTCAGTGTGTTCCCATTAACCTTCTTATATACACAAGAATCATCTTCGTTTTGAATAAAATCATATACCATTATGATCTCATCAAAATATTGGTTCCAAGAACACTATACTTGCTTCAATCCATAAATGGATCGATTTAACTTGCAAACCTTGTTTGCATGTTTTGGCACGACAAAATCGTTAGGCTGTTGTAAACATCATCAAAAAGGTTTCCGTTAAGGAAAGTGATTTTGGCGTCCAGCTGTCATATTTCATAAACGAAATATGCAGTTATAGCAAGAATTATCCGAATGGATTTAATCATGGCAACAGGTGAAAAATTTTCATCATAGTCGACATTATGTCGTTGACGATACCCTTTCTGTACAAGCCTAACTGTGTACATTTGTATGTTGACATCCATGTATGTCTTCCTTGAAGACTCATTAGTACCAATAGGCACAATGCCTTCTGGTACATCAACCAGTGTCCAAACTTGTTGGTATACATGGAATCCATTTCGGACTTCATGGCACTTTGCCATAAAAGGAGTCGATACCTTGTATCACTTCCTCATACGTAGTCGGTTCGTCTTCCTCAATAAGATTGAATATCTATATGAGGTGAGATCAGAAACCATACCTCCCAGGTTGTTTTCTGACTCTCTTCGACTTACGCGGTTCTTGTGTATTCAAAGATTGTGGTACAGTTTCATCCTTGATGAAATGTTTGTGTTCCGTAAAGGAGTCGGTGCCTGAAGCAGTATTACTCCGATTTTCATCGAGTTTTACTTTCCTCTCACTTACCACTGCATATAGGAATTCCTCTTAGGAAAACCGCATGGAGAGCAACAATTACATTGTTCTCTTGTGAGTTGTATAAGTACGATACTTTGGTTTCCTTAGGATAACCTACAAATAGGCATTTATCCGATTTGGGTTCTAGTTTGGTATCATCCAAACATATGCCCATCATTCCCAGATCTTCAGGAATGAGAAACCCGGTTTCTTTCTTGTTCATATCTAATATAGAGTCTGTCCAACAGACTTTTGACGGAAACTTATTCAAAATAAGTATTGCACTGTTTAATGCGCATCCCTGGAAGGAAATTGGTAGCTCAGATGACTCATATTTTTAAGTATTGTCCATCACGGTTTGACCGTAATATTCTAATACTTTACCGGTCTGTTTTTATACTTCGTGTCAAAATTTTTGAATTTATCAAAAGTTTCTGACTTGTGTTTCATAAGATACACATAACCATAACAAAATGCCACATCCGTAAGGTTACGAAGTATTCATATCCACCTCTAGCCTAGCTAGACATGAGCCCACTTACGTCACTATGAACGGGGGCTAACAGATCGGTGGCACGTACACACTTACCATGTAAAAGATGTTTTAGGCACTTTGCGTAATAAACAAGATTCACATATATCATTTGAATTAGGATCAAATCCGTCCTAGTATCCACTCTTCGAAATTGTGGATATACAAGTTTTATTAATGTGTCCCAGACAACAATGCCACAAATAAGTCTCATTTGATTTACTCAGTTTGAAGCCTTTTGTTTGTCATTTAATATGTTTGAGATTCATTTATATTCTAAATATAATACTGTTATTCACATCCAATGTGCTTATCTCAATATCATCTTTATAAACAAAACACCTTGTGTTATGGAATACAAAGGTATACCCGTAACGGATTAAACTAGATACATAGATAATGTTCCTAGTCAAACTGGATACATTATAACAGTCTCATAATTTAAGTACATGCCCAAATGGCAGTTCCAAAACTTAGGTTTCTACGGCCAAAACAGCGGCTCTCGTCCTGTTTCTGACTTGTAGGTTAATCTCATCTGAAGCCAGTCTCCTGCTAATCAGCAGATTCTGCACATCAGTACATATTTATGTATTTTTCACATCCAGTATTAAAATCCAATTTTAAAACTGGTAGTGGACATGTTTATAACAAACATCTCTGAAGCCGGAGCCTAGTCCCGTCTTCACTTCCTTCATGTCTGCCTTATCCATACGGCAGTCACACTTCTAGTGACCCCGTTTGCTACAGTTTAGGTAGACAAATTGGGATATGTCCTTTTAAGAAGCTCTGGCTGTGCATAACGGATTGAGCACTAAAGTTATCATCACAATGAGTCTTCCTAAGCTCATGTTCTACTATTCACTCAACTCCGGGCTCAGGACCGAAAGGTTTCTATATCAAATAGAATAACTTCTCAGCTCCCAGGACTATTCTGAAGTTCTATTCCTAATCTGAAAATTAGAGCCGTTTAAATATATTTTCACCCAGGATTATGTTCTAAATGCTAATCTTTCAGCTATCTTGATTGCTATAGTCCAACTATCCAATCAACGATTTCAGGTACAATTAAATGTAATGATTACTATAGTCTAACTATATAATCAACTATAATTGATCGATTACATTCAAATGTATTGATTACTATAGTTCAACTATATAACCAACCACAAATGAAGTAGTTTGAATACAGTCATACTGTTTAATTAAAACAACAATTGAATATTAGTCCAACTAATATATATATATAAATAATTAATGATGAAAAACGAAATGGGCGCGTATTGGCAAATATTTAAACGAAATTGCAAATTTAATACTTGCCTCCCATAATTTTTCGATGAGCCTCTAACCCTTTGTGGAGTACTCGGAAAACCTAGTTTCCTAGTGGACTAGGATCCCGTTAAATAACACACAACCTTGACTTTGGCCAACATGTTGTATGAAACTTAACTAGGTAGATCTCTAAGATCAATTGGATCCCATCCAATTCCTAGATCTAGTAGGTGGAGCTCCAAGTCCGAAACATATATCCAATATATGCCAATATATCCAATATATTACCTAACCTTTTTCCTCTGAATCAACTAAGCCTTGGCTTTGGCTCAAAAAGCTTAATGAAACTAGTTAAGCGTGACCCATTGATTGTGGGAAAGTTTCGTAATCGAGGTCGATGAACAAGAAGTGACCTTGAATTTGGCCAACAAATCACAACTTGCCCAAGACGTACGATATGGAACAAACCTTTCGTGATTCAAAAACATCCGCGATGGACAAAGGTCTTGATTTTGGCCAACAAACCAATGCCAATCTTGAATCTTGAGAGCGAATCACTCAATGGATGGAAAAACGCTTAATATAAAATGAGGGTTTTTGTCGCGATTTGGCAACCAATTAATTATCTTTAATTAGGTCTCATCATACACCCTTAAGTATGCATTCTAAAAGCATAATAAGGCGCGAATAAAATTAATAATGATATGCGGATGGATATACTACAAATTGTTCCTAGAACAAATCTCTCACTTTCCTCTCTCCTGCTAGCACTATTCATACTTCTACCTAGTTACATAATACTTCTAAAGAAACCTCATTTACATTGAGGGGAATTGGTGAGAAGAGAAATACAATGAGATAAGGAGATAATAGGCTGGACACGCAGGTCCAATTTAATAAATTCTAAATTTATTACAACAATTTCCAAAATTGCCCTCACCCTTCTAAAATCCATCCGATATACATTATTCATTCAATATATCCAAGTATTCACACAAAGTATGTTATCAATCAATCTAACCCAATTAATTAATCTTTAATTAATGACCATCCAATGTTCAAACAACAATTTGATTTGTGCGAGTCCAACTCGTTTAAGAATAAATACTCAAAGTAAATATTCTTGAATTATATCAAACTATAATTTTAAATCCAATTTAAATTGTATCCAATACTAATTAATATTTAATTCCAAATTAAATAATTACACTTATTTATGTGCCTTAAAGACTTGGATTCCAAATCCATTTTTAATGGGTCTCAAAGGCCCAATTAGTATCCAATACTATTCAATTAAAGTCCAATGGGCTTTTAATTAATTCTTTAGGCTTGGACTTTTGGCCAAAATGGATCTAACCCATAATGCATAGGCCCAATAGGAATCACCATATGCCATATAATCAATTTTGGCCCATTAGGCCCAATTAAATTATTAAAGGCCCAATAGTCATATTTTGGACTTTATGGAAATGGTTTAGGCCTAAATATAATCCAAGATTAAAATTTGGCCCAACCAAGCCCATTAGCCCAAATACAATAAATTAAATTAATATATTTTTCCAAATTACACATTAATTCAATTCAAGTGTAATTAGTACAATTAATCAATTAATCTAATATTTCCAAAATACCAATTAATTTAATTAATTATACTTAACATTTTAATTTATGTCCAACACAAATTAAAGCACAATCAATCCATTCCAACATGCTTCATACTCACGGCAATACATGAAATAACACTCAATTTTGATTTCAATCCAATTAAATCAACAATCACTATTCATTTCATGCTTTAACACATCTAATTGTCAAAATCAAAAATTAACCATGAGTCCTCCTAGGGTAGTAATCGGCCAAGCATGAATTTTGAGGATTTTTTATCTAACCAATTTATCACAAAATCAATGATGCACAAATCCAATTAAACATCATACAAGCTCAACCAAACCATCAATTTAAGAAAATACATACTCTAAGCATAAAATCCCAAATTAAAGTTTACAAACCCTAGAAATTAAATCAAGCTTAGATCTCTCTCTGATACAATTGTAAGTGTCATAGACATGCCACGGGATCTCTAAGCGTGATTATTGTGTGAATAAATCAAGAAGTTTGCGGAATAAACTTACATTGATCGGCTTTGACTTTCAAAATTCCTGGATGTTGAAGCTTCCAAGCTCATGGGTGAGTATACCTATCACCTTCACTTGACTCCTTTATGTGCTAGCAAGAACAAAATGGTAGAATTTTGCTCTCCTAGAAAAGCAACAATTCAACCTGGAGAGATAAGGCCATTGGGCCAATCTGCTAATCATAGGCCAATCGGCCAAAAAACTAATGCAGAGGCCAATTTTGCCTTAATTTCGGCCAAAAGAAATCAGAGAGTAATTGCTTATCTTCTAAAGATAGAAGCCATTTCAAAGAGAATTCAATGCTTCTCGCCAAATTGAAAAAGTAAAGTCAGAGAGCACTTTTCATTTTAGCTTTTTCGTCCTTTTCAAAGAAGAAAAACAGATAGCATTTATTCTTTCATTCGGCCAAGTTATAAGGAAAGCAGTGGCCCCACTTCAAAAGTAGTCAATGGCCATTTGAGGGTCAAAATGAAATTCTAAAAAATTCATTTTAATTGATTTTCTTTTTATTTTTAAAAAAAAAGAAAGCAAAATCATAGTGTGTTGTATAAGTTTCCTTTTAATACTCACAACCACTTCCATCAACTAGATTAACTAGTGAAGTAAGTTGGTGGGTCCCACACTTAAATTCAAAATTCAAGTTGGGTGAGACTACACAATTTGGGCTCGGGTTCGTTTATTCCGAATAAACGAATTTTCTGTCGCTACTTAATTAAATCCGATTTAATTAAATAATAATGCCTAGCAAAATTATTACGAAAGCCGCTTACGAATTAATTCCAAATCAATTCGTTCGCACGAATTAAAATCCAATTTTAATTCTGCATTGAAATCTAATTTCAATTAATATATCTAATATATTATTTTAGCCCAATTAAATAAATTAAATAGTAAAATCTAATTTAACTATTAAATTTATTTTACCGATTAATTCCAAATTAATCGCGTTCTCTCCTCTCGACGAATTTAATCCCAGATAAATTCTCGACGTAATTAATCCCAGATTAATTCTTTCTCTGTTAATTAATCCCAGATTAATTCTTGCCGTAATTAATCCAAGATTATTTCTCTCTCTCATAATTAATCCCAGATTAATTTTCTATTCGAGTCAAATCTCATCGGTGAATCTTTGGGATGAGACCCAAGAGATCCCTGGATATGTTGGTAGTAAATACGGTCATCGGACTATCCGAACACGTACGTACCCGGTACCAAATTCCTACCGATTTACAAGACATGGTGGGCTTCTAGCAAAGCACCGTGCCTACCCAATTCTCCAGAAATATTCTTCTGCGGAATACAAGATCTTTGTCAGGCATAGTATACATAGTATTGCGTATTACGATCCAGTATCGATATCACATGCTAATTAATCCCATATTAATACTTCCCGTAATAAATCCCAAATTAATTTCTCTCTCTATTAATTAATCCCAGATTAATATTGTTCATAATTAATCTCAGATTAATTTTGTTCGAATCAAATATCATCGGTGAATCTTTGAGATGCGACCCAAGAGATCCCTGGATATGTTGGCAGTAAATACGGTTATCGGACTATCCGAATACGTGCGTACCCAGTACCACGTCTTTACCGATTTACAAGACATGGTTGGCTTCTAGCAAAGCATCGTGCCTACCCAATTCTCCAGAAATATTCTGCTACGGAATAAAAGATCTTTGTCAGGCGTAGTATACGTAGTATTGCGCATTACGATCCAGTATCGGATGTCACATACTAGGCTTGGGGCTGGAGTTGTGTCTACCCCATATGAAGCATATATCAGATCACTAGCAACTAGTCTCTTTATGATCGGAAAGTCATGACCTAGTCATACTTCCCTGATGCCTATAGCACTTAGAGTACCAGTTTTGTATCCCTGCGTGATCATCATCTCCATATGACTGAAGTGATACTTCCATCTTGACATCACACCTAATACACTATGATTCTCAGTATACCCAGAAGAGGCGTACATAAAACCTGTTAAAGCCCCGGACGACCAAAACCAAAATATGCTGATTGTCGCAAGTATTAGCGATGCAAGTCTCAGATTAAGACCAAATACACCTACCCTGATTCGGATTCCCATAGACACATAGTCATACTACCAATGGGATTTCGAGGGGTCTATCCAGAGCGAAGCTGTTTCCGTACCATCAGTAAACAGAACCTCCAATTACACTTGCATGAGTATCCAATACCCAAATATATGAGAACTATGCCGTTAAGCTACCATAACACGCACAAGTGTAATAATAGCCTATTCTGCATTATCGATGTCCAGTCTTGATACTACTACGACTAGGGATATTTAATGATTAAACCTTAGTGGATTAATACTGTCTCATATCTTATTAATCTGGTACTAATCATATGGACTTTTATCATTTATATATCCGGGTAATCCAATTACAAATGATAAAAGAGCAATTTCCTTTGTCACATAGTTAATTTGTACAATAAAACCATGTTCTGTACAAATAGTGATGCTATGGGTCATATATGTCCAACATTAAAGTGTTGGATTTTAAAGATTTGGTTAAATTGGACAATTTGGTAAAATTGAAAAATCAGGGTTAATAACCCACTCCAAATTTTGGGATTTTCATATATGTGATATATTATGGTATGAATATGATGCATGTAAAATTTTGGGTTGATTGGATTTGATATTGGCATATTTTGAACGAAAGGGACCAAATTGTAATTAATTGAAAATCTTGGGGTGTTCTCGGCTTTTGCTCAAAAATTGGGGATTTGTGTGAAATCTGATTTTGATGCGTTAGATGTGATGAAAAACATTTTACAAATGATTTAGAATCATCCAAGATTATATTTGATAATTTTTGGATTAAAATGGTCAATTTACAAAGTTATGGGGTAATTCGGTAATTACCAAGAAATATATGATTTCTTGTGTAATTTTTCAGAATTTAATAATTTGATAATTAAATAAATAAGTTAATTTGATTGATCCAAGAAAAATTTTGAATTCGGAAAATTTTGATTTTCCCCTATTCCACTCTATTACCGGATTTCCGCTATAAAACCCCATCAAAATGGTATTAGAGCGAGTCTGATTCTGGCCACCCAAATATGATTATGCGTTTTAATTTCAATGCTTAATTTATTCTTTACTTGTAACATGCATGTATTTTTTTAATTTGATTAAATAAATTAAAAAGAATCTTTTTTGCGGAAAATCCCTATTAATAAGGTTTAATGTTAATTATGCATTTGATGCATATTACATGGTATGTCTTGTCAATACGGTTTATGAATATTTTTCCGTGACTACTGTTGGTGTTTGCTAAGGTCCCAAGATCATAAACAAGCATGAAACATAAGTGAATACAACGAGGGAGTTGCAAAATACTCACATCGAGCGGTTGAGCGACGCGGTAGGCAACAAAACTCAACTTTCTGCCTCTTGGACTGCTCGGCAGTGGCTGTTTGTGCAGTCCTCAAATTCGGCCATTGGAGGTCCTTGAACAAGCTCCAAGCTTCGTCAAACGATTCCCGGCTCATAGGTGGACTTCCCTATCACCTTCGCATGACTTTGTAGTGTGCTAGCACTCCCGATTTTGCCACAAAATAGCGACTTTTGCTTCCATTTTCTTCCTCCATTTTCACGGCAGTTCACTGCCAAGAACAGAAGAAAATTTCAGCCCTAGTGGGCGTGAGAGAGAAGGAGAATTTTGAGGGAAGAGATAAAATTGTGTTAAGTGAAATTGGTAATTGATTTCTAAAATCAAATACACAATTTTGGTTCCAAAAGTCAAAGCAATTAATGCCCACAAATGCCAACCACACACATCACTCAATCATATCAATTACAAGTTGTCAAGTCACATCACTCAAAGTGACAAGTGATTTGACGCTTGATGCGACTAGCGATTTGACGCTTGATTTGACTTGCGTGCCGCACTCGAATTCGAAATGCGAATGCGCTCGCAAATAATCCCGGGATCGGGGTTCGCTAATTCCAAATTAACGAATTTTCTGTTGCGTCGTAATAAATGATTACGCCTAGCGAAGTGACTATTGAAGTCGCTAACGAATTAATTCTAAATTAACTCGTTCGCCCGAATTAAAATCTAATTTTAATTCCGCGTCGAAATCCAATTTTGTTTAATATATCGAATATATTAATTTATCGATTAATTCCAAATTAATCGTTTTCTCTCTTTAAATAATATTTTATCCCAGATAAAATATCTCTGCAATTAATCCCAATTAATTTTCTCTCTCATCTAATTAATCCCAGATTAATTAAAAGTGCGAGTCATACGTCATCAGTGAATCTTTGGGAAGCGACCCATGAGATCCCCAGATATGTTGGCAGTAAATTCGGTCGTCGGACTATCCGAACACGTAAGTACCTCGTACTACATTTATACCGATTATAAGACAAGGTTGGCTTCTAGCAAAGCGCCATGCCTACCCAATTCTCCAGAAATATCCTTACACGAATAAAGGATCTATATCAGACATAGTATACTTAGTATTGCATATTTCGATCCAGTATCGGATGATCACATGCAAGGCCTGGGGCTGGTACAATGTCTGCCCCGTACGAAGCATATATCGGATTACGAGCAACTAGTCTCTTTAATATCGGATAATCATGACCAAGTCATATTATCCCGACGGTTGCAACCTTTTTAGAGAACCAGTTCTGTATCCCTACGCGATCATCATCTCCATATGACTGGAGTGACACTTCCGTCTTGACATCAAACCCAACACACTACGATTCTCAATATACCCAGCATAGGCGTACACAGAACCTGTTAAAGCCCTGGACGACCGCAACCAAAGTATATTGATTGTCGCAAGTATTAGCGGTGTAAGTCTCAGGTTAAGACCAAATACACCTACCATGATTTCAGACTTCCATAGACACAAAGTCATACTACCAATGGAATTCCAAGGGGGTCTATCCAGAGCGAAGCTGTTTCCCGTACCATCGGTAAAACACAACCTCCTATTACACTTGCATGAGTATCCTATACCCAAATATATGAGAACTATGCCGTTGTGCCCTCACAACTCGCACAAGTGTAATACTTGTCTTTTACGTATTTATCGATGTCCAATCTCGATAATACTCTTACTAGGGATATTTAATGGTTTATCCTTCGTGGACTGATACTGTCTCATATCATTCTCAATCTAGGAACAAATCACAGGGACCTCCTATCATTTATATATCTTGGTGATCTAATCACAAATGATAAGAGTGCAATCTCCTTTGTCACATAGTTAATTTGTACAACAACATCATGATCTGTACAAATAGTGACGCTATAGGTCATAATTGTCCAACAATCTCCCACTTTGCCTATAGCCAGTCACTCGAGTGTCTTACACCCGAACTATCTACGGTTGGCTCAAACTGCTGAGAAAAGGCTTCGTCAGCGGAGGATTTGCATGATTATCATCTGATGCGATTTATACGATCATCACATCGCCACAATGTATGATCCGAACGAATCAGATAAATATCGAAGTGTATATCTGGATCGTTGATGAGACCATTAATTCTTTAGCCTGTGCTGACGCCTAGCTCAGCTGCTAACAGAATTATATCTAATCTAATTAGATTTTTTATCGACCCAAATGGCTACCATTGCTGCCTCAGCTGCAGCAATAACCCGCATTTGTTGTTTATTTGGTAACAGTATCTTGCTTGGAAGATTTCCAGCGCACTGTTCCGTTATTCAAATTGTATAGTACCGTTTGCGACTTTTAGTCGTTTTATCGGTTTGGAAACTTACAGTAGTGATCCCAGTCACTTCAAGTTCTCATTCTCCACAGATTAAGACATCATCCTTAGATATCTAAGATACTAATAGATGTTCTTAACTTCAATCCAGTGACTATCACTTGGATTGGCCCGTTTGTGACTTCTTATTCTCAAAGCGTATGAGACACCAGGTCGCGTACATTTTTCAATGTACGGTTTCTCGGAGAGTTTTATCGAAAGCCAAGCTTTCACTGATTTATTTATGGGAATATCATTATTTAAGACTTTCACATTCAGTGCGCTCCCACTAACCTCCTTATATACACAAGAATAATTTCTTTTTGAATTAAATCGTACTCCATTATGATTACATCAAAACGATAATTCCAAGAATCTATGCTTGCTTCAATCCAAACATGGATCGAATAACCTGCAAACCTTGTTTGTGTGTTATGGTACGACAAAACCGACAGGATGTTGTAAACATCGTCCAAAGGTTTCCTCTTCAGGAAAGCGATTTTCCCGTTAAGCTGTCATATTTCATAAATGAAACATGCAGCATTAGCAAGTATTACCCAAATGGATTTACCGTGGCAACAGGTAAAAGTTTGAATCGTAATCAACACAATGTTGATAACGATACCTTTCCGCTAAAAGCCTAGCTTTATACGTTGGTATGTTGCTATCCATGTATGTCTTCCTTGAAGACTTATATAGTACCAGTAGGCACAATGCCTTGCGGTACAACAACTAGTGTCAAAACATAGTTGATATACATGGAATCCATTTCGAACTCATGACACTTTGTCATAATACGGAGTCGATACCTTGTATCACTTCCTCATACGTAGTCAGTTGGTATTCCTCAAAAGATTGACATTTTTATGAGGTGAGATTAGAAACCCATACCTCAGGTTGTTTTCTGACTCTCACCGACCTACGCGGTTCTTGTGTATTCGAAGATTATTGGTAATAGTTTCATCCTTGATGAACTATTGATGTTCCATTAAGATTCGGTGCCTTGGAATAGTATTACTCCGATTTTCATCGAGTTTTACTATCCTCCCACTTACCACTGCATATCGATATTCCTCTTAGGAAAACCGCATGGTGAGAAACAATTAAATTGTTCTCTTGTTAGTTGTATAAGTACTATACTTTGGTATCCCTATGCTAACCTACAATTGGCACTTATCCAATTGAGGTTTAGTTTGTTATCATCCAAACATATGCCTAGCATCCCAAATTTACAGGATTGAGAAACCCGGTTTCTTTCCCGTTCATATCTAATATGAAATCTGTCAAATAGATTTTTTATGGAACCTTATTAAAAATAAGTTCTGCACTGTTTATGCTATCCGTTGAAGGAAATAGTAGCTCAGAGCGACTCATGATTAACCTTATCATGTCCAACAAAATTCGGTTTATCCGTTCGGACACACTGTCAAACTGACGTGTTCCGGGAGGAGTCCTCATTTGAAAGAATACTATACTCTTTCAAGTATATTATAAACTTATTGCTTAAGTATTTTCCATTACGGTCTTACCGTGATAGTAGTTAATACTTTAGCCGATCTGTTTGTCTATTTCGTGTCGAAACTTTAAAAAGTTTCTGATTTGTGTTCTTCAAAAAGAAACACAAAACCATAACGCGATGCCACATCCGTAAAAGGTCGCGAAATAATCAATCCATCTAGCTAGCTAGATATGGGCCCACTTGCTTCACTATGAACTAGGGCTTACAGATCGGTGGCATTTGCACTTTTACCAAATAAAGGTGTTTTAGGCACTTTGCCAAAAAACTAGATTCATAGACTTTATTTGAATGGAATCAAATCAGTCCTAGTACCCGCTTTTCAAAAGTGTGGATATACGAGTCTTGTTTAATTGTGTCCCAGACAACAATGCCACAATTAGTTTCTTCTGATCAAATCAGTTTGAGCTATTTGTTTGTCATGTAATACATTTGAGATTTATTTATATTCAAAATATAAATTCTGTTATTCACATCTAATGTGTTTATCTCAATATCATCTTTATATAATAAAACACTCTAGTGTTCTAAGATATAAAGGTTTACCCGCAGCGGGTTAAACAATGATATAGAGATAATGTATCTATTCAATCTAGTTACATTATAACAGTTTCCTAATTTAAGTACATACCTGAAGGTTGTTCCTAAGCTTAGGTATCTACGGTTAAAACAGCGACTTTCATCCCGTTTCCAATTCGCAGATTAATTTCAACCGAAGTCAGTAACCTGCTCATAGCAGATTCTGAAAATCAGTATGTATTTATGTATCACACTAAGTATTTAAAATCCAATTTCAATACTAGTAGTGAACATAATGTTGACAAACATATTTGAAGTCAGAGCCTTGCTCGTCTTCAATTTCTTCATGTCTGCTTTGTCCAAACGGCAGTCACGCTTTCGCGATCCCGTTTGCCACAATTTAGGCAGACATTTTGGGATATGTCCTTTATCTTCCCAGAAGATTATAATGATTTTGCCTTTGCCCTTTTCAATACTCCAGAAGCCTTTGGCCAAGCCTTGGCCTTCTAGAATATCGAAGTAAGGTGCGCCTTGCGCTACTTGCCTTATTGCAAAGTTTGGCTTTGTCTCCTTGAGAATAGCCATTAACTCTCCAAGAGTTAACTATTGCAATTTTAGTACTTCTAAAATCTAAGCATAGATTTATGAAGATCCTTCAATTTCTGTATCATACTTTAAGGATCTAACCCTTAGTTCTGACAAAGAAATTAAGGAGTCTACTGCGACAAGCTTAATGGATTAAGCACTAAAGTTATCATCACATAAATCTTCCAAAGATTATGCTCTACTATTTGCTTAACTTCGGGCTTAGGCATAATATTTTATTTTATCAACTAAAGTAACTTATTATTTTCCAGGACCATCCTGAACTTTATTCCCAATTTGAAAAATTAAACCATTTAAATACATTTTCCCTAGGATATGTTTTAAATGTCAATCTTTCAAATTTTCTTGATTCTAATAGTCCAACTATTTAATCAACGATTTCGGTACTATTTATTATAATGATTATTATAATCCAACTATTTAATCAATCATAAATTTAATTAAATCAAATATATTGATTACTATAATCCAATTATATAACCAACTATAAATGAATTATTTGAATATAGTCCAACTATTTATTAAAACAACAATTTAAAATTTAGTCCAACTAACATTTAATTTATTTGACGTATGATATTTGATTTGAGCGACTATGGCAAGTAATTAAACGAATATTGCAAATTCAATTCTTGCCTCCAACTATTTTTCGGCGAGCCTCTTACCCTCTGTCGAGTACTCTGGAAACCGTGTTTCCTAGTGGGCTAGGATCCCGTTAAATATCACACAATCTTGACTTTGGCCAACAAATTGTATGATAATTAACTAGGTAGATCTCTAAGATCAATTGGATCCAATCCAATTCCTAGATCCAGTAGGGGGACATCCAAGTCCGAAACATATATCTTATATATGCCAATATATCCAATATATTGCCTAACCTTTTTCCTCTAAATCAACTAAGCCTTGGCTTTGGCACAACAAACTTAGTGATCCCAGTTAAGCGTGACCCATTGACCATGGAAAGCTTCATAATCAATGTCGATGGACAAGAAGTGGCATTGACTTTGGCCAACAAACCACAACTTGGACAAGACACCGATATGGAACAAAGCTCTCGTGATTCAAACACATCCTCGACGGAAAAAGGCCTTGACTTTGGCCAACAAGCCAATGCCAGTCTCGGATCTTGAGTAAGAATCACTCAATGGAAGGAAAAACGCTTAATTTTGTGAGGGTTTTTCGCGTGCAAATTGGTAACCAATTTATTATCTTTGTTAAGGTCTCATCATCATACACCCTTAAACATGCATCTAAACACATAATAAAGAGCGTATAAATAAAGTAATAATGATATGCGGATGGATACTTTACACATTGATCCTAGATCAAATCTCTCCCTTTCTCTCTCCCGCTAGCACAAGTATTTGCTTCTACCCGTTACACTACACTTCTAAAGAAACCTCATTTACATGGGGGGAATAGGTGAGAAGAGAATACAAAGAATAAAGAGGTGATAAGGCTGGACACGCAGGTCCAATTAATAAATCAAATTTATTACAACAATTCTAAAATTGCCCCACTCATCTAATATCCATCCAATATTCATTATTCATGCATCGCATCCATGTATTCACACAAGCATGTTATCAATCAATCTAATCAAATTAATTAATCTGATAATTAATGACCATCCAATGTTCAAACAATGATTTGATTTTGCGTGAGTCAAACTCGTTTTGCGAATAAGTACTAAAAGTACGAATTCTCGAATTAAATTAAACTACAACATTAAATCCAATTCAATTTGTATTTAATATTAATTCGCTATTAATTCCAAATTAAATACTACACTTTATTGACGAACCTTTACGACTTAAATTCCAAATTAATCGTTACGGGTCTCAAAGCCCGATTAACGTCCAACGTTAATTTAATTAAAGTCCAATGGGCTTTAATTAATTTCTTAAGGCGTGGACTTTTGGTCAACTCGGGTCAAACCAATAACCAAAATCCAATCCGGGAGTTACCCCATAAGCGCAGAAATCAATTTTGGCCCATTAGGCCCAATTAAACTTTAAAGGTCCATTAGTCGCATTTGGGCTTTATGAAGCGTCTTTGGGCCCAATTGGATCCAATCCATTTGGCCTAAACCTAACTTGGTACAACCAAGCCCAATAAGCCCATTTACAACACAACAAGCCCAAATCCATTTAAGGCCCAAATAATTAAATTCTAAAATCCATTTCCCAATTTAATTACACTAAAGTGTATAACACAATTAATCACCTAAATCAATATTTCAAAAAATTAATTTATACAATTAATCATGCTCAATTACAATAAAACATGTCCAACACATTTCATCAAAAAATCAAACCCAATAATCATGCTCAAAGTCTCGGCATTGGAGGGATTATTTTGTCCAATTCGAATTCAATCAATTAAATCCAAACCAACATTAAATCAACATTCCCAAATGATTTCTAACTCATCCAATGAATAAAAAATCAAAATTCCAAGACTTTTAGGGCTCTACTACATTCAGCCAACATAAAAATTTTGGGGAAATTTGTTCCAAACAACATTTCATCAAATTGATCCAATCAATCATCAATTAAAACACATTTAAGCATACCAATTCATCCAATTTCATTATACATGCTCAAAATCAATTTTACCCAAATTTTAAGCCCTAAATTAATTTCATGCTCAACCTTGCTCTGATACCATTGTTGGTGTTTGCTAAGGTCCCAAGATCATAAACAAGCATGAAACATAAGTGAATACAAGGAGGAGGAGTGGGGGAATACTCACATCGAGCGGTTGAGCGACGCGGTAGGCAACAAAACTCAACTTTCTGCCTCTTGGACTGCTCGACAGTGGCTGTTTGTGCAGTCCTCAAATTCGACCATTGGAGGTCCTTGAACAATCTTCAAGCTTCGTCAAACGATTCCCGGCTCAATGGTGGAATTCCCTATCACCTTTGCATTACTTTGTAGTGTGCTAACACTCCCGAATTTGCCACAAAATCGCGACTTTTGTTCCATTTTCTTCCTCCATTTTCACGGCAGTTCACTGCCAAGAACAGAAGAAAATTTCAGCCCTAGTGGTGTGAGAGAGAAGGAGAATTTTGAGGAGAGAGAGATAAAATTGTGTTAAGTGAAATTGGTAATTGATTTCTAAGATCAAATACACAGTTTTGGTTCCAAAAGTCAAAGCAATTAATGCCCACAAATGCCAACCACACACATCACTCAATCACATCAATCACAAGTTCTCAAGTCACATCACTCAAAGTGACAAGTGATTTGACGCTGGATGTGACTAGCGATTTGACGCTTGATTTGACTTGCGTGCCGTACTCGAATTCGAAATGCGAATGCACTCGTAAATAATCCCGGGATCGGGGCTCGCTAATTCCAAATTAACGAATTTTCCGTTGCGTCGTAATTAAATGATTACACCTAGCGAAGTCACTATTCAAGTCGCTAATGAATTAATTCTAAATTAACTCGTTCGCCCGAATTAAAATCTAATTTTAATTCCGCGTCGAAATCCAATTTCGTTTAATATATCAAATATATTAATTTATCGATTAATTCCAAATTAATCGTTTTCTCTCTTTAAATAATATTTTATCCCAGATAAAATATCTCTGCAATTAATCCCAAATTAATTTTCTCTCTCATCTAATTAATCCCAGATTAATTAAAAGTGTGAGTCATACGTCATCAGTGAATCTTTGGGAAGCGACCCATGAGATCCCCAGATATGTTGGCAGTAAATTCGGTCGTCGGACTATCCGAACACATAAGTACCTCGTACTACATTTATACCGATTTACAAGACAAGGTTGGCTTCTAGCAAAGCGCCATGCCTACCCAATTCTCCAGAAATATCCTTACAGGAATAAAGGATCTATATTAGACGTAGTATACTTAGTATTGCGTATTTCGATCCAGTATCGAATGATCACATGCAAGGCCTGGGGCTGGTACAGTGTCTGCCCCGTACGAAGCATATATCGGATTACGAGCAACTAGTCTCTTTAATATCGGATAATCATGAGCAAGTCATATTATCCCGACGGTTGCAACCTTTTTAGAGAACCAGTTCTGTATCCCTACGCGATCATCATCTCCATATGACTGGAGTGACACTTCCGTCTTGACATCATACCCAGCATAGGCGTACACAAAACCTGTTAAAGCCCTGGATGACCCTAACCAAAGTATATTGATTGTCGCAAGTATTAGCGGTGCAAGTCTCAAGTTAAGACCAAATACACCTACCCTGATTTCAGACTTCCATAGACACATAGTCATACTACCAATGGAATTCCGAGGGGGTCTATCCAGAGCGAAGCTGTTTCCCATACCATTGGTAAAACACAACCTCCTATCACACTTGCATGAGTATCCTATACCCAAATATATGAGAACTATGCCGTTGTTCCCTTACAACGCGCACAAATGTAATACTAGTCTTTTACGTATTTATCGATGTCCAATCTCGATAATACTCTTACTAGGGATATTTAATGATTTATCCTTCGTGGACTGATACTGTCTCATATCATTCTCAATCTAGGAACAAATCACAGGGACCTCCTATCATTTATATATATTGGTGATCTAATCACAAAAGATAAGAGTGCAATCTCCTTTGTCACATAGTTAATTTGTACAACAACACCATGATCTGTACAAATAGTGACGCTATAGGTCGTAATTGTCCAACAATCTCCCACTTGGCCTATAGCCAGTCACTCGAGTGTCTTACACCCGAACTATCTACGGTTGGTTCAAACTGCTGAGAAAAGGCTTCGTCAGCGGATTTGCATGATTATCATCTGATGCGATTTATACGATCATCACATCGCCACAATGTATGATCCGAACGAATCAGATAAATATCAAAGTGTATATCTGGATCGTTGATGAGACCATTAATTCTTTAGCCTGTGCTGACGCCTAGCTCAGCTGCTAACAGAATTATATCTAATATAATTAGATTTGTTATCGACCCAAATGGCTACCATTGCTGCCTCAGCTGCAGCAATAACCCACATTTGTTGTTTATTTGGTAACAGTATCTTGCTTGGAAGATTTCTATCTCACTGTTCCGTTATTCAAACTGTATAGTACCGTTTGTGACTTTTAGTCATTTTATCGGTTTGGAAACTTGCAGTAGTGATCCCAGTCACTTCAAGTTCTCATTCTCCACAGATTAAGACATCACCCTTAGATCTCTAAGATACTAATGGATGTTCTTAACTTCAATCCAGTGACTATCACTTGGATTGGCCTGTTTGTGACTTTATATGCTCCAAGCGTATGAGACACCAGGTCGCGTACATTTTTCAATGTACGGTTTCTCGGAGAGTTTTATCGAAAGCCAAACTTTCACTGATTTTATTTATGGGAATATCATTATTTAAGACTTTCACATTCAGTGCGCTCCCACTAACCTCCTTATATACACAAGAATAATTTCGTTTTGAATTAAATCATACTCCATTATGATTACATCAAAACGATAATTCCAAGAATCTATGCTTGCTTCAATCCAAACATGGATCGAATAACCTGCAAACCTTGTTTGCTTGTTTTGGTACGACAAAACCGACAGGATGTTGTAAACATCGTCAAAAAGGTTTCCTCTTCCGTAAAGCGATTTTCCCGTTAAAATGAAACATGCAGCATTAGCAAGCATTACCCAAATGGATTTACCGTGGCAACAGGTAAAAGGTTGAATCGTAATCGACACAATGTTGATAACGATACCTTTCCGCTAAAAGCCTAGCTTTATATGTTGGTATGTTGCTATCCATGTATGTCTTCCTTGAAGACTTATATAGTACCAGTAGGCACAGTGCCTTGCGGTACAATAACTAGTGTCAAAACATAGTTGATATACATGGAATCCATTTCGAACTCATGACACTTTGTCACAATAGGGAGTCGATACCTTGTATCACTTTCTCATACGTAGTCAGTTGGTATTCCTCAAAAGATTGACATCTTTATGAGGTGAGATCAGAAACCCATACCTCAGGTTGTTTTCTGACTCTCACCGACCTACGCGGTTCTTGTGTATTCGAAGATTATTGGTAATAGTTTCATCCTTGATGAACTATTGATGTTCCATTAAGATTCGGTGCCTTGGAATAATATTACTCCGATTTTCATCGAGTTTTACTATCCTCCCACTTACCACTGCATATCGGTATTCCTCTTAGGAAAACCGCATGGTGAGCAACAATTAAATTGTTCTCTTGTTAGTTGTATAAGTACTATACTTTGGTATCCCTATGATAACCTACAATTGGCACTTATCCAATTTGGGTTTTAGTTTGTTATCATCCAAACATATGCCTAGCATCCCAAATTTACAGGATTGAGAAACCCGGTTTCTTTCCCGTTCATATCTAATATGAAATCTGTCAAATAGATTTTTATGGAACCTTATTAAAAATAAGTTCTGCACTGTTTATGCTTATCCGTTGAAGGAAATAGTAGCTCAGAGCGACTCATAATTAACCTTATCATGTCCAACAAAATTCGGTTTATCCGTTCGGACACACCGTCAAACTGACGTGTTCCGGGAGGAGTCCTCATTTGAAAGAATACTATACTCTTTCAAGTATATTATAAACTTATTGCTTAAGTATTTTCCATTACGGTCTTACCGTGACAGTTTAATACTTTAGCCGATCTGTTTGTCTATTTCGTGTCGAAACTTTGAAAGTTTCTGATTTGTTTTCTTCAAAAGAAACACATAACCATAACGCGATGCCACATCCGTAAAGGTCACGAAATATTCATATCCATCTCTAGCCTAGCTAGATATGGGCCCACTTGCTTCACTATGAACTAGGGCTTACAGATCGGTGGCATTTGCACTTTTACCAAATAAAGGTGTTTTAGGCACTTTGCCCAATAAACTAGATTCGTAGACTTTATTTGAATGGAATCAAATCAGTCCTAGTACCCGCTTTTCAAAAGTGTGGATATACGAGTCTTGTTTAATTGTGTCCCAGACAACAATGCCACAATTAGTTTCTTCTGATCAAATCAGTTTGAGCTATTTTTTGTCATGTAATACATTGAGATTTATTATATTCAAAATATAAATTCTGTTATTCAATCTAATGTGTTTATCTGAATATCATCTTTATATATAAAACACTCTAGTGTTCTAGGATATAAAGGTTACCCGCAGCGGGGTTAAACAATGATATAGAGATAATGTATCTAGTCAAACTAGTTACATTATAACAGTTTCCTAATTTAAGTACATACCCGAAGGTTGTTCCTAAGCTTAGGTATCTACGGTTAAAACATCGACTTTCGTCCCGTTTCCAATTCGCAGATTAATCTCAACCGAAGTCAGTATCCTGCTCATAGCAGGTTTGAACATCAGTATGTATTTAGTATCACACTAAGTATTTAAAATCCAATTTCAATACTAGTAGTGAACATAATATTGACAAACATATTTGAAGTCAGAGCCTTGCTCATCTTCAATTTCTTCATGTCTACTTTGTCCAAACTGTTAGACATTATGTCCCATAGCGTCACTGTTTGTAAATGATATTGTATTATTGTACAAAATTAACTATGTGATAATGAAATTGCCTTTTGCCGTTTTGTAATATTATTTACTTTGATATATAAATGCGAAAGTCCATATGATTAATACCAGATTGAGATGATATGAGACAGTATCAATCCATAAAGGTTTAATCATTAAATATCCCTAGTCGGAGTATTATCGAGATAGGACATCGATAATGCGGAATAGACTAGTATGCGCTTGTGCATGTGTGAGGGCACAACGGCATAGTTCTCATATATTTAAGTATTGGATACTTATGCAAGTGCGATAGGAGGTTGTGTTTTACCGATGGTACGGAAAAAAGCTTCGCTCTGGATAGACCCCGCGGAATCCCATTGGTAGTATGTCTGGGTCTAGGGAGGCCGCATCAGGGTAGGTATATATGGTCTTAACCTGAGACTTACATCGCTAGTACTTGCGACAATCGGTAAAAACTTTGGTTTTGGTGGTTGGGGACCTTAACCGGTCTGTGTACACCTCTTCTGGGTTTATCGAGAATCGTAGTGTACTGGATGAGATGTCAAGATGGAAGTATCACTTCAGACATATGGAGGTGATGATCACGCAGGACACAGAACTAGTACTCTATAAAGGTTGCAACCGTCGGGACAATATGACAAGGTCAGGATTGTCCGATTTAAAGAGACGGTTGCTTGATGTCCGATATATGTTCGTAGCGGGCAGACACATCTCAGCCCCAGGCCTAACATGTGATCGTCCGATACTGGATCGATGTACGCAATACTAACGTATACTACGCTTGATATAGATCTTATATTCCTATAAGAATATTTCTGGAGAATTGGGTAGGCATGGCGCTTTGCTAGAAGCAAACTTGTCTTGTGAATCGGTAAGACGTAGTACGAGGTACGTACGTGTTCGGATTATCCGACGACCGTATTTACTGCCAAAATATCCGGAGATCTCTTGGGTCGCTTCCTGAAGATTCACTATGATATTTGATTGGACTTAATTAATCTTGGATTAATTGCGGAGAAACTTTATTGGATAAAGTGCTTTTTAGAGAGAGAGAACGATTAATTTGGAATTAATCGATAAAATATTATATTCGATATAATAATCTGAAATTCGATTTCGATGCGAAATTAAAATTAGATTTTAATCGGGCATACGAGTTAATTAGAATTAATTCGTTAGCGACGGAAATAATAATTTCGCCAGGCGCAATTATTTATTTAAATTCGGTTTAATAACGTCGCGACGTAAGCTCGGTATTTCGGAAATATCGAACCCGAACGCGTGAGTGCACGTGGGCCCCCTTTTCATTGGAAACGTGTGGGGCCCACATGACACATGTCATTATATGCATTATTTAATTGGTAATGCATTGCATGGTGATAGTGTGCAATACACTCAAAGGTTTTGCATGGAGTTTGAGTGTTTGACACTCTAAGCCATTGCATGGTTTGTGTCATAAGTTTATTATTATTTAATAAATATTATGGCATAAATATAAATTGATTTTTGGTAACAAAAATCAATTACACAAAAAACTCTTCTCTTCTCTCTCAAAATGGCCGTGAGCACCATTGGAAGGAAAGGATTGGATTTGTCTTCTCTCCATTTGCTAGCACATTGAGATCAAAGGAGGTGATAGGGAAACCATCAAAGAGCTTGGAATACACAAGCTTGGAGCTTAACCTCTTGTCTTCCTTTGCCGATTCATCTTTCACTTGGAGCTTCCACCATTTGTTCATCTTCTTCATCAAAAGCATTGTAAGTATGATTCCGCCATACTTCAAAGTAATATATATTCATTTGTTATATTTCATATGCTTAATCTTTGTTGGGACATATTATAAAAAAACCAACAATGGTATCAGTGAGCTAGGTTTAAGCATGAAAATATATTAGGTTAAAATTTGGGTAAAATTGATTGAAGCATGTTCTTGTGAAATTGATGAATGAGTATATGCTTATATTTAGATTAAATATGACATAATATGGAATCAATTTTATGAAAAAATGCATGAGATGATTTTTTCCCCAAATTATGCCTTGGCCGAATGGGTTGTGTCACCATTGGATGTGTTGGAATTTTTTGTGTTTAAGATCATTGGATGACTTAGAACGTATATGGGACGTGATTAATAATTCAATCGGATTGAAAAACAAATCGACACAAAAAACTCACCTTGGCCGAAAACACATAGACATGAAAATGACTTGATTTTGTTCAAATTAATGTTGGACATATGTTTGAACAATACATGATAATAAATTAAATGGGATTATTTTGAATATTTGGTAATGTATTAATCTTGGGTTTAACTTAATTAATTGGACGTTATGTTTGGAATATTAAAAATGTTAATTAATGGGCTTAATTGGTGAATTGGGCTTTTAATGTTGTATTGGGGCATATGGGCTTGGTTGGACCAAGTAGATTTGGGCCAAAAGGATTGGATCCAATTTGGGCCCTAAACACTCCATTAGTCCAAATATAATATAATGGGCTATTAATAATTTAATTGGGCCTTATGGGCTTAAAATTGGTTTTATGGCATTTAAGGGTGATTCTATCTTGGGCTTGGTAATTGGTTTGACCCACATTGACCAAAGCCCAAGCCTTAATAAATCAATTGATTGACAGCCCATTTGACTTGAATTAATTAAACATTGGATGTTAGTTGGGCTTTGAGACCCAATAGAATTAGATTTAGAATCTAAGTCTTTAAAGCACATTAAAAGTGTAAACATTTAATTTGGAATTAAATAATTGAAATAGTATTGAATACGAATTGAATTAGATTTACTAAGTAGTAGTTCGATATAATTCGCGAATTCGTACCTTATGTACTTATTCTCAATCGAGTGGAACTCGCGCAAAATCAAACCGGTGTTTGAACATTGGATGATCACTTAAACAAAGACTAATAATTGGATTAGATTGGTTGTAAGAAGCATGTCTTGTTTGAATATATATGTATGTGATGAATGAATAGTGTATATCGGATGGATATTAGAAGGGAAAGGGTAATTTAGAAAATATTGTAAATTTGGAATTTATAAATTGGACGGGCGTGTCCAGCCTTATCTCTTTATCTCTTTGTATTCTCTTCTCACCTAATTCCCCTCAATGTAAATGAGGTTTCTCTTATTGTATTATGTAATTGGTAGTAGTAGTAGAATAGTGCTAGCAGGGAGAGGAAAAGGGAGTGATTTGTTCTAGGAACCAAGTTGTTTATATATCCATCCGCATATCACTATAATTTACTTTACGCTGCTTTATGATGTTTTAGAAGCATGCTTAAGGGTGTATGATGATGAGACCTAACAAAGATAAATAAATTGGTTGCCAATTACGGCGAAAATCCCTCAATTTATATTAAGCAAATATCCTTCCATTGAAGGGTTCTTTTTTCAAGATCCGAAGTTGGCATTGGTTGTTTTGACCAAAGTAAGACCCTTTGTCAATCAAGGATGTACTTGAATCATGAGAGTTTTTTGCATATCGGTGTCTTGTCCAATCGTGATTTTTATTGGCCAAAGTCAATATCACTTTTGTCCAATGACATTGATTACGAAACTTTCCTCGTCAATGGGGCCCGCTTAACTGGAATCATTAGGTTTGTTTTTTGCCAAAGCCAAGGCCTAGATGATTCGGAGGATAGGGTTAGGAAAATGTATTGGATTACATTGACATTATACATATGTTTCGGACTTGGATGTCCACCTAACCGGATCTAGGAATTGGATGAGATCCAATTGATCATAGAGATCTACCTAAGTTAAATAGCATACAGCTTTTATTGGCCAAAGTCAAGGTTGTGTGTTTTTAACGGGATCCTAGCCCACTAGGAAATTCGATTTCCCGAGTTCTCTACAGAGGGTTAGAGACTTGAAGAAAATAGTGGGAGGCTATAATTGAATTTGCAATTTCGTCAGATACTTAGCCTTACGCGTCTTTCAAAATTTTATTCGTCAATATTTTAATAATTAGTTGGACTAATATATTGTTATTTACTTGTAACAGTTTGACTGTACCCATAACATCGTTGACTTTATAGTTGGGACTATAGTTGTCAAGATGACTGGCAAAGGTAAGATCCGCGACATAATCATGGGCGATAATGTCTCAAAGGGACAAAACTTTGCCGACTGGGAAATGAACCTAGATAGTGCTTGGGCTGAGAGGGTACTGTATACTATTCAGAGACCTCTCCCGCCTAAACCACTGAGCCACTGGAGCTAGAGTTATGGAAGACTCATAGTGACGATTGTGACCAAGCTCAGTCAGTTATGCTAGCTGCAATGACCCAGCATTTCAGACGCCAGTACAGGGACTTGGATCCCTATAACATGATGGCAAGATTGCGGATCTCCACCGCACCAACAAGCGGATGGAGAGGTACGAGCTAGTAAGGAAACTCTTCCGCTCCCGGATGACAGACGGCGCATCAGTTGAGGCCCACGGGACTCAAATGATCGCTGACATAGATGAGTTAGCCAAGATGGGCATGTCTTGGAGGCAGAGCTGACGATGATATGCTATTACAATCGCCTACCCGATACTTGAAACAAATCATCATCAACTATAAGTTGATGGACACTGACGACACTCTGGAGAGGTGTTGTCCGTGCTGAAGGAGTCCGAAAGGGAACTCCTAAAGGGGAGCAACGCGAGCGCGCATTATGCATCGACCTCTCATGCGCAAGGGCTGGGCCCAAGGCAATTGAGTGCGAGGAAGAAGAAGTTCAAGAAAAAGGCAAAGGCAAGTTGACAGTGGCTTCTAGGAAGCCAAAGGACAAATCTCGCGACATCTGCCTCAACTGCGGCAGAGGGGTCACGGAAACGTGACTGCCGAATGGGCAAAAGGGCAGAGGGAGGATATCAAGGATGGCAAGGCTATCGCCTCTGGTATGTTTGTTATTGAGATAAAATATGATACTTCTAGTTTTAAAAATTGGATTTTTGATTCTGTTGTGGTGCTCATATTTGTACTGATGTGCAGATCTGCAGGATAGTAGGGTGCTGGCATCCGGGGAGATGGATCTACGGGTCGGAAACGGAACACCAGTTGCTGTTTTGGCCGTAGGGACTTTTGTTTTAGAACTGCCCTCAGGGCATGTACTTAAACTTTTGAACTGTTATTTTGTACCTAGTTTAACTAGGAATATTATCTATGTATCCTTGTTAACCCAGCAGGGTTACACTTTTGTATTTAGAAACACTGGGTGTTATTTATATAAAAATGATGCAGAAATTTGCACAGCTGTTGCAAATAACGGTCTTTATATTTTGAATATAAATGAATCTCCTAAAATGACAAACAAAAGGCTCAAAAGGAGTAATCTAAAAGATGAAGCTTATATGTGGCATTGTCGTCTAGGACACATCAACAAGACTCGCATATCCACACTTTCGAAGAGTGGGTACTTGGACGAATTTGATCCCAATTCATATGACGTCTGCGAATCTTGTTTTAGGCAAAATGCCTAAATCACCTTTTAGCGGTAAGGTGAACGTGCCAGAACTGTTGGCTCTCGTTCATACTGACGTATGCGGCCCATGTCTAGCCAGGCTAGAGGTGGATTTCACTACTTCGTAACTTACAGATGATGCATCTCGTTACGGTTATGTGTATCTTATGAGACACAAGTCGGAAACTTTTAGAAATTCAAAGAGTTTCGACACGAAGTGGAGAAACAAACAGGGAAGAGTATTAAGACATTACGGTCAGACCGTGGTGGCGAATACTTAAGTTATGAGTTTCAAGATTACTTGAAAGAATATGGTATTCTTTCACAGTGGACTCCTCCTGAACACCGCAATTAAACGGTGTGTCCGAAGGAGAAACCGCACCTTGTTGGACATGGTAAGGTCAATGATGAGTCGCACTGAGCTACCAATATCCTTCTGGGGATACGCATTAAACAGTGCTATACTTATTTTGAATAAGGTACCGTCGAAGTCTGTTGAACAGACTCCATATGAGATATGGACAGGAAGGAAGGAAACCAGGTTTCTCTTTCCTGAAGATTTGGGGATGCTGGGCATATGTTAAACGTTGGAAGGTACCAAACTTGAACCCAAATCTGATAAATTGCCTTTTCGTAGGATATCCTAAGGAACCAAAGGATATTACTTCTATCACCCACAAGAGAACAAAGTATTTGTGGCTCTACAAGCATTTTTCCTTGAGAAGGATTTATAAATGCAGTGGTAAGTGGGAGGAAAGTAGAACTCGATGAAGATCGTAGTGATACTGTTCCTGGCAATGAATCAACGACGGAACAAGAACAGACCGTCCCGGGATGAGTCTGTACCACAAACTTCACATACACAAGGACCGCGTAGGTCGGAGAGAGTCAGAACAGTACCTGAGAGGTATGGTTTCTGATCTCACCTCATGTAGATATTAATCTTATTGAGGATAATGAGCCGGCTACATATGAGGAAGCGATACAAAATATCGATTCCGCTTTATGGCAAGAAGCCATGAAGTCCGAGATGGATTCCATGTACGCCAACAAGTTTGGACACTGGTTGATGCACCAGAAGGCGTAAAGCCTATTGGATGCAGATGGATCTTCAAGAAGAAGACCGACATGGATGGCAACGTACAAACGTACAAAGCTAGGCTTTAGCGAGGGGTATCGTCAACAATATGGTATTGATTATGACGAAACCTTCTCACCCGTTGCCATGATTAAATCCATTCGGATAATGCTTGCAATAGCTGTATATTTTGACTTCGAGATATGGCAGATGGACGTTAGACCGCTTTCCTTAACGGAAACCTTTTGAGGATGTTTATATGCAACAGCCTGACGGTTTATCGTGCCAAGACTTGCAAACAAGGTTTGTAAGTTAAATCGATCCATTTATGGATTGAAGCAAGCATACGGTCATGGAATCAGCGTTTTGATGAGATCATAAAAGAATATGATTTCGTGCAAAACGCAGATGACCCTTGTGTATACAAGAAGGTTAGTGGGAGAGCACTTACTTTTATTGTCCTTTATGTCGACGACGTATTGCTTATAGGCAATGACATTCCCATGCTAACGTCGGTGAAAGCTTGGCTTTCATTAAAATTCTCCATGAAAGATCTGGGAGAAGCAGCCTTTATTCTTGGAATAAAGATCTACGGGATAGATCTAGAAGCTGCTTGGACTCTCCCAGAGTACATACATTGATAAAGTGTTGAAGCGATTCAACATGGAACAATCCAAGAGGGGATTGGTTCCAATGGTACGTGGTACCTCTCTGTCTAAGGACATGTGTCCTAAGACTCAGGAAGAGAGAAACAACATGAGTCGGATACGTTCGCCTCGGTAGTCGGATCGATCATGTATGCCATGATATGTACACGACCTGATGTCTCATATGCTTTGAGCATGTGCAGTCGCTATCAGGCCGATCCAGGTGAAGGTCACTGGATAGCAGTTAAGAATATCCTTAGTATATCTTAAACGAACTAAGGATGCTTTCTTAATTTATGGAGGTGGAGAACTTGCGGTATCTGGGTATACCGATGCAAGTTTCCAAACCGACAAGGATGACTATAAAGTCATAATCGGGTATATTTTTGTTTGAATAACGGAGCAGTGAGCTGGAAATCTTCCAAGCAAGATACTGTTGCCGATTCAACAACAGAAGCGGAGTACATCGCTGCATCTGAAGCAGCAAAGGAGGGCAGTTTGGATCCGAAAGTTCCTAATCGGATTATGAGTAGTTCCGTTAGCAGCTGAGCCCGTTCCATTGTATTGTGACAATAACGGGGCTATAGCACAGGCTAAGGAACAAGGTCTCATCAACGGTCCAAGCATGTTCTTCGACGTTACCATCTGATTCGGAGATATACATCGTGGCGATGTAAAAGTCGAGAAGGTCACACCGGATGAACAACATTGCAGATCCGCTGACGAAGGCTGTTCTTCAGCAAGTTTTTGAACGACACATACATAGTTCGGGTATTAGATGCTTGAGTGACTGGCTATAGGCCAAGTGGGAGATTGTTAGACATTATGTCCCATAGCGTCACTGTTTGTAAATGATTGTATTATTGTACAAAATTAACTATGTGATAATGAAATTGCCTTTTGCCGTTTTGTAATATTATTTACTTTGATATATAAATGGCGAAAGTCCATATGATTAATACCGGATTGAGATGATATGAGACAGTATCAATCCATATAAAGGTTTAATCATTAAATATCCCTAGTCGGAGTATTATCGAGATCGGACATCGATAATGCGGAATAGACTAGTATTGCGCTTGTGCATGTTGTGAGGGCACAACGGCATAGTTCTCATATATTTAAGTATTGGATACTTATGCAAGTGCGATAGGAGGTTGTGTTTTACCGATGGTACGGAAAACAGCTTCGCTCTGGATAGACCCCGCGGAATCCCATTGGTAGTATGTCTGCGTGTCTATGGGAGGCCGCATCAGGGTAGGTGTATATGGTCTTAACCTGAGACTTACATCGCTAGTACTTGGACAATCGGTAAACTTTGGTTTTGGTGGTTGGGGACCTTAACCGGTTCTGTGTACACCTCTTCTGGGTTTATCGAGAATCGTAGTGTACTGGATGTGATGTCAAGATGGAAGTATCACTTCAGACATATGGAGGTGATGATCACGCAGGACACAGAACTAGTACTCTATAAAGGTTGCAACCGTCGGGACAATATGACCAGGTCAGGATTGTCCGATTTTAAGAGACTGGTTGCTTGATGTCCGATATATGTTCGTACGGGGCAGACACATCTCCAGCCCCAGGCCTAACATGTGATCGTCCGATACTGGATCGATGTACGCAATACTACGGTATACTACGCTTGATATAGATTTATATTCCTATAAGAATATTTCTGGAGAATTGGGTAGGCATGGCGCTTTGCTAGAAGCCAACCTTGTCTTGTGAATCGGTAAGACGTAGTACGAGGTACGTACGTACGTGTTCGGATTATCCGACGACCGTATTTACTGCCAAAATATCCGGAGATCTCTTGGGTCGCTTCCTGAAGATTCACCTATGATATTTGATTCGGACTTAATTAATCTTGGATTAATTGCGGAGAAACTTTATCTTGGATAAAGTGCCTTATTTAGAGAGAGAGAACGATTAATTTGGAATTAATCGATAAAATATTATATTCGATATAATAATCGAAATTCGATTTCGACGCGAAATTAAAATTAGATTTAATTCGGGCATACGAGTTAATTTAGAATTAATTTGTTAGCGACGTAAATAATAATTTCGCCAGGCGCAATTATTATTTAAATTCGGTTTAATTAACGTCGCGACGTAAGCTCGGTATTTCGGAAATATCGAACCCGAACGCGTGAGTGCACGTGGGCCCACTTTCATTTGGAAACGTGTGGGGCCCACATGACACATGTCATTATATGCATTATTTAATTGGTAATGCATTGCATGGTGATAGTGTGCAATACACTCAAAGGTTTTGCATGGAGTTTGAGTGTTTGACACTCTAAGCCATGCATGGTTTGTGTCATAAGTTATTATTATTTAATAAATATTATGGCATAAATATAAATTGATTTTTGGTAACAAAAATCAATTACACAAAAACTCTCTCTTCCTCTCAAATAATGCTGAGCACCATTGGAAGGAAAAGGATATGGGTTTTTCTTCTCTCCATTTGCTAGCACATTGAAGGATCAAAGGAGGTGATAGGGAAACCATCAAAGAGCTTGGAATACACAAAGCTTGGAGCTTTCCACCTCTTGTCTCCTTGGCCGATTCATCCCTCCTTGGAGCTTCACCATTTGTTCATCTTCTTCATCACAAAGCATTGTAAGTATGATTCCGCCATACTTCAAGTTTAATATATATTTCATTTGTGATATTCATATGCTTAATCTTTTTTTGGGACATATTATAGAAAACCAACACAAACGGCAGTCACGCTCGCGATCCGTTTTTCCACAATTTAGGCAGACATTTGGGGATATATCCTTTTAATTCCCAGAAGATTATAATGATTTTGCCTTTACCCTTTTCAATACTCCACAAGCCTTTGGCCAAGCCTTGGCCTTCTAGAAATCGAAGTTAGGTGCGCCTTGCGGAATTGCCTTATTGCAAAGTTTTGGGCTTGTCTCCTTGAGAATAGCCATTAACTCTCCAAGAGTTGAACTATTGCAATTTTAGTACTTCTAAAATCTAAGCATAGATTTATGAAGATCCGTCAATTTCTGTATCATACTGTAAAGATCTAACCCTTAGTTCTGACAAAGAAATTAAGGAGTCTATTGCGACAAGCTTAATGGATTAAGCACTAAAGTTATCATCACATAAATCTTCCAAAGATTATGCTCTACTATTTGCTTAACTCCGGGCTTAGGCATAATATGTTATTTTATCAACTAAAGTAACTTATTATTTTCTAGGACCATCCTGAAACTTTATTCCCAATTTGAAAAATTAAACCATTTAAATACATTTTCCCTAGGATTATGTTTTAAATGTCAATCTTTCAAATTTTCTTGATTCTAATAGGCCAACTATTTAATCAACGATTTCGGTACTATTTATTATAATGATTATTATAGTCCAAATATTTAATCAATCATAATTTTAATTAAATCAAATATATTGATTACTATAATCCAATTATATAACCAACTATAAATGAATTATTTGAATATAGTCCAACTATTTATTAAAACAACAATTTAAATATTAGTCCAACTAACATTTAATTTATTTGACGTATGATATTTGATTTGAGCGAGTATGGCAAGTAATTAAACGAATATTGTAAATTCAATTCTTGCCTCCCACTATTTTTCATCGAGCCTCTTACCCTCTGTCGAGTACTCTGGAAACCGTGTTTCCCAGTGGGATAGGATCCTGTTAAATATCACACAATCTTGACTTTGGCCAACAAATTATATGATAATTAACTAGGTCGATCTCTAAGATCAATTGGATCCAATTCAATTCCTAGATCCAGTAGGGGGACATCCAAGTCCGAAACATATATCTTATATATGCCAATATATCCAATATATTGCCTAACCTTTTTCCTCTAAATCAACTAAGCCTTGGCTTTGGCACAACAAACTTAGTGATCTCAGTTAAGCGTGACCCATTGACCATGGAAAGCTTCGTAATCAATGTCGATGGACAAGAAGTGGTCTTGACTTTGGCCAACAAACCACAACTTGGACAAGACACCGATATAGAACAAAGCTCTCGTGATTCAAACACATCCTCGACGGACAAAGGCCTTGACTTTGGCCAACAAGCCAATGCCAGTCTCGGATCTTGAGTAAGAATCACTCAATGGAAGGAAAAACGCTTAATATTTGTGAGGGGTTTTCGCGTGGAAATTGAAAACCAATTTATTATCTTTGTTAAGGTCTCATCATCATACACCCATAAACATGGATTCTAAACACATAATAAAGCACGTATAAATAAAGTAATAATGATATGCGGATGGATACTTTACACATTTGATCCTAGATCAAATCTCTCCCTTTCTCTCTCTCGCTAGCACAAGTATTTGCTTATACCCGTTACACTACACTTATAAAGAAACCTCATTTACATTGAGGGGAATAGGTGAGAAGAGAATACAAAGAATAAGGAGGTGATAAGGCTGGACTCGCAGGTCCAATTAATAAATCAAATTTATTACAACAATTTCTAAAATTGCCCCACCCATCTAATATCCATCCAATATTCATTATTCATGCATCGCATCCATGTATTCACACAAGCATGTTATCAATCAATCTAATCAAATTAATTAATCTGATAATTAATGACCATCCAATGTTCAAACAATGATTTGATTTTGCGTGAGTCAAACTCGTTTTGCGAATAAGTACTAAAAGTACGAATTCACGAATTAAATTAAACTACAACATTAAATCCAATTCAATTTGTATTTAATATTAATTCGCTATTTAATTCCAAATTAAATACTACACTTTATTTGACGAACCTTTACGACTTAAATTCCAAATTTAATCGTTACGGGTCTCAAAGCCTGATTAACGTCCAATGTTAATTTAATTAAAGTCCAATGGGCTTTTAATTAATTTCTTAAGGCGTTGACTTTTGGTCAACTCGGGTCAAAACGAATAACCAAAATCCAATCCGGGAGTAACCCCATAAGCCCATAAATCAATTTTGGCCCATTAGGCCCAATTAAACTTTAAAGGTCCATTAGTCGCATTTGGGCTTTATGGAAGCGGCTTTGGGCCCAATTGGATCCAATCCATTAGGCCTAAACCTAACTTGGTACAACCAAGCCCAATAAGCCCATTTACAACACAACAAGCCCAAATCCAATTTAAGGCCCAAATAATTAAATTCTAAAATCCAATTTCCCAATTTAATTACACTAAAGTGTATAACATAATTAATCACCTAAATCAATATTTCCAAAAAAATAATTTATACAATTAATCATGCTCAATTACAATAAAACATGTCCAACACATTTCATCAAAAAATCAAACCCAATAATCATGCTCAAAGTCTCGGCATTGGAGGGATTATTTTGTCCAATTCGAATTCAATCTAATTAAATCCAAACCAACATTAAATCAACATTCCCAATTGATTTCTAACTCATCCAATGAATAAAAAATCAAAATTCCAAGACTTTTAGGGCTCTACTACATTCAGCCAACATAAAAATTTTGGGGAAATTTGTTCCGAACAACATTTCATCAAATTGATCCAATCAATCATCAATTAAAACACATTTAAGCATACTAATTCATCCAATTTCATTATACATGCTCAAAATCAATTTTACCCAAATTTTAAGCCCTAAATTAATTTCATGCTTAACCTTGCTCTGATACCATTGTTGGTGTTTGCTAAGGTCCCAAGATCATAAACAAGCATGAAACATAAGTGAATACAACGAGGGAGTTGGGGAATACTCACATCTAGCGGTTGAGAGACGCGGTAGGCAACAAAACTCAACTTTCTGCCTCTTGGACTGCTCGGCAGAGGCTGTTTGTGCAGTCCTCAAATTCGACCATTGGAGGTCCTTGAACAAGCTCCAAGCTTCGTCAAACGATTCCCGGCTCATGGGTGGAATTCCTTATCACCTTCGCATGACTTTGTAGTGTGCTAGCACTCCTGATTTTGCCACAAAATCGCGACTTTTGCTTCAATTTTCTTCCTCTATTTTCACGGCAGTTCACTGCCAAGAACAGAAGAAAATTTCAGCCCTATTGGGTGTGAGAGAGAAGGAGAATTTTGAGAAGAGAGAGATAAAATTGTGTTAAGTGAAATTGGTAATTGATTTCTAAAATCAAATACTGAATTTTGGTTCCAAAAGTCAAAGCAATTAATGCCCACAAATGCCAACCACACACATCACTCAATCACATCAATCACAAGTTGTCAAGTCACATCACTCAAAGTGACAAGTGATTTGACGCTTGATGCGACTAGTGATTGGACGCTTGATTTGACTTGCGTGCAGTACTCGAATTCGAAATGCGAATGCGCTCGTAAATAATCCCGGGCTCAGGTTTGCTAATTCCAAATTAACAAATTTTCCTTTGCATCGTAATTAAATTATTACGCCTAGCGAAGTCACTATTCATGTCGCTAACGAATTAATTCTAAATTAACTCGTTCGCCCGAATTAAAATTTAATTTTAATTCCGCGTCGAAATCCAATTCGTTTAATATATCGAATATATTAATTTACCGATTAATTCCAAATTAATCGTTTTCTCTCTTTAAATAATATTTTATCCCAGATAAAATATGTCCGTAATTAATCCCAAATTAATTTTCTCTCTCATCTAATTAATCCCAGATTAATTAAAAGTGCGAGTCATACGTCATCGGTGAATCTTTGGGAAGCGACCCATGAGATCCCCGGATATGTTGGCAGTAAATTCGGTCGTCAGACTATCCGAACACGTAAGTACCTCGTACTACATTTATACCGATTTACAAGACAAGGTTGGCTTCTAGCAAAGCGCCATGCCTACCCAATTCTCCAGAATATCCTTATAGGAATAAATGATCTATATCAGGCGTAGTATACGTAGTATTGCGTATTTCGATCCAGTATCGGATGATCACATCTAAGGCCTGGGGCTGGTACAGTGTCTGCCCTGTACGAAGCATATATCGGTTTACAAGCAACTAGTCTCTTTAATATCGGAAAATCATGACCAAGTCATATTATCCCGACGGTTGGAACCTTTTTAGAGAACCAGTTCTGTATCCCTACGAGATCATTATCTCCATATGACTGGAGTGACACTTCCGTCTTGACATCATACCCAGCATAGGCGTACACAGAACCTGTTAAAGCCCTGGACGACCGCAACCAAAGTATATTGATTGTCGCAAGTATTAGCGGTGCAAGTCTCAGGTTAAGACCAAATACACCTACCCTGATTTCGGACTTCCATAGACACATAGTCATACTACTAATGGAATTCCGAGGGGGTCTATCCAGAGCGAAGCTGTTTCCCGTACCATCGGTAAAACACAACCTCCTATTACATTTGCATGAGTATCCTATACCCAAATATATGAGAACTATGCCGTTGTGCCCTCACAACACGCACAAGTGTAATACTAGTCTTTTACGTATTTATCGATGTCCAATCTCGATAATACACTGACTAGGGATATTTAATGATTTATCCTTCGTGGACTGATACTGTCTCATATCATTGTCAATCCAGGAACAAATCACATGGACCTCATATCATTTATATATCTTGGTGATCTAATCACAAATGATAAGAATGCAATCTCATTTGTCACATAGTTAATTTGTACAATAACACCATGATCTGTACAAATAGTGACGCTATGGGTCATAATTGTCCAACAACTACATCTGAGACCGTGCCTCTGCTATGAGGGTGTAGCCAATAGAAATTTATTTATACCGGATGTATATCAGATACTAGATAAATTCAAGCGAAAGTGGAATCCTAAACGTGCCCAAGCTGTCAGGGTTACGGAAGTAGCTTGAGTTTATCATTGACGAGTTTAACCTTGGTACGTCTCCTTGTGAACGTGCCCAAGCTGTCACAGGAGAAACGACCAGGACCTGGAACCCATGAGTCACTATTGAGTGATTGACAAATGAGTTGTCTACCTGATGAATATACGTAGGCGAAACCCTGCCTCTGCTGTGAGCTGAAATATATTCACGGGATCCACCTTTCACTATTTGTATTTAATTTAATTATTAAATCTTTCTATTCTGTTTGGGGATTACAGTATTGCATGATTTAGTGGGAGAGACATTTTTAGATTAAAAATCCATGATCTAGTTAATGCTTTTGATATTATATGAAACTGATTTATTTAATCTGCTAACTGTTTTTCGTATTCTATATGATAGATTTGCGATGGCGACACCATCTACTAATCAATTTACGCGTATGCTGGATGCGAACAAACTCAAAGGCGCTGAGAACTTCACCGATTGGGACTTGGATTTGAGGATCGTCCTCGATTCTGAGAAGTTGGGATATGTTCTTGAGGGTCCATTGCCCCTTGCTGTGGCAGAGGACGCTACACTGGAGGAACTCCAAGTTTTCCAAGCTTGGAAGGATGATGATTTAAAAGTTAAATCATACATCCTAAGTTCGCTGACTCCGGGACTCAAGAAACAATATTATGGCATGTCAGATGATTATAGTATGATGTCATAATAACGAGAATCATTTGAGAACCAAGAACAAGTTGTTGTTCATAAGGTCGCAATGGAATTGTTCCATGCGCGATTAGATGAGGGGCAACCTGTGAGCTCGCATTTTCTTCAAATGATCGATTTGATCGATCAACTGAGGCAACATAATCTCCCTCTGAATGAGATTCTCGGTATGAGTGTCATTCTTGGTTCACTCTCACCTTATATCTCCAATTCGTGATGTAGTTCAACATGAATGGGATTATCAGTACCTACCATTAGCTGCATAGGATGTTGCTCACGGTGGAAGAGGACCTCAATAAGGGAGTAGTGACTCGTCCTCCGAGACCTACTTCACTTTCTGCTTTTTCCCAGACTTGGTCAAAGGGAAAGAAGAAGAAATGGATGAAGAAGAAGTGTTTCGGTCCTCAACCACATGCAAAGATAGCAAAGCCCAAGAGGGCTGCCGAAGAGAAATACCATCATTGCAGCAAAGTAGGGCACTGGAAAAGGAACTGTTTTGACTACATTGCCCAGCTGAGGAGGGAGAGAGCATCTACATCAGATACATTTATTTTTCCAGTTATTGATATATCTTTGGCTTGTGAAGCCGTTACATCCAGCTGGATTTTAGATTCTTCTTGTCCTGTTCACATTTGCAATTCGTTGCAGGTGTTGAAGGAAAGTAAGAAACTGAAGCCTGAAGAGATGGAGTTGCGATTTGGGAGTGGAGACTCTTTGGATGCAGTTGCAGTGGGAGTATGCGAGATCCCTTTCCCGAATGGGACACTTTTGTTATATGACTATTATTTTGTACCTGGATGTGTAGCTAATATTATATCTCTTTTTGTATTTGATACAGAAGGTTATCGTATTAATATTAAGAACTGTTCTTTGTATTTATATGATAAACGTAATATTCAGATCCTTTGTTGTCCAAACCAACATGGTCATTATACATTGCAAACTTCTAAAGATATTTTAAATACTGGAGTTAATAAACGTAGTTTACCTGTTATTAATAATACTGAACTTTGGCATATGTGGCTAGGTTATATAGGCGTTAAATGCCTTACCCAATTGGTTAGGAATGGTTTGATACCAGATCTCACCATTGACTCCTATCCAACTTGTGAATCGTGTATTCGGGGTAAGATGGCCAAAGCCCCATTTTATGGTGTTAGACATCGCGCCACTAACTTACTGGAACTCGTACATTCTGATGTATGTGGTCCACTAAGTCAAACTGCTCAAAGTGGTTATTCGTACTTCGTTACCTTTACCGATGATCTGTCACGATACGATTATGTCTATCTGATGCGACATAAATCGGAAACCTTTGAAAAGTTCAAAGAGTTCCGAAATGAAGTAGAAAAACAAACTGGTCAATATATTAAATGTCTTCGATCTGATCGAGGCGGAGAATATATGAGTGGTGAGTTCATTGATTATATGAAGGAGAATGGGATTCTCGCTTAATATACTCCTTCAGGTACTCCACAACACAATGGAGTGTCTAAGAGGAGAAATCAGACTTAATTGGATATGGTCCGATCGATGTTGAGTTTCACATATTTGCCCTATTACTTATGGGGCTACTCTCTTTTAACAATTGCACATCTTTTGAATAAGATTCCTTCAAAACTTGCTCTTATGACTCCGTATGAGATATGGACCGGTAGGAGACCAAATCTTAGTTATATTAAGGTTTAGGGTTGTCCTGCCTATGTCGAGGGCAAAAGTTTAGGTTTGTTGGATATCCTTCGGAAACGAGGGGATGTCTGTTCTATGATACCGAGCATCGAAATGTGTTCGTGGCTCACTTCACAAGATTTCTAGAAGTAGAATTATTGTCAGAAGACGGTAATCATAGACAGGTTGAACTTGATGAAGTCCAACCTGATAACAACGAACCAACGGAGGAACCTGAAGCTCAAGTAGACGAAGGACCTTCAACACACACACTCCGTAGGTCACAAAGGGTATCTAGACCTCCTGAACACTTGTATTTGATACAAGAAAAGAGTCTATATGTTCTCTTAGTTGAAGAGACTGATCCTTTTACCTATAGAGAATCGATGTTGGACATAGACTCCGTGAAATGGCAAAATGCCATGAAATCCGTGTTAGACTCAATGCATGAGAATCATGTTTGGGACTTGGTTCTGCTTCCCGAATGAATTGTTCCTATCGGTTATAAATTGGTTTACAAAATGAAGCGCGGGCCTGACGATAAGGTTGAAACTTACAAGGCCCGACTGATAGCAAAAGGTTACACGCAGCGACCTGGCGTCGACTACGATGAAACTTTTTCAACAGTAGCAATGCTTAAGTCTATTCGGATTTTGCTTTCTATAGCTGCGTGTCATGACTACGAGATTTGGCAAATGGATGTCAAAACGGCTTTTCTAAATGGATTTCTTGATGAAGAAATCTATATGGAACAACCGGAAGGTTTTGCGTCCAGCGAAAACTCGGGTATGGTGTGTAAGCTTAAGAAGTCCATTTATGAACTTAAACAAGCTTCACGAAGTTGGAATCTTCGATTCGATGAGATTATTAGATCATATGGTTTTCTTAAGAATTCGGAAGAGTCATGTGTGTATCAGAAGGCCAGTGGGTGCATGGTAGTATTTTTAGTCCTCTATGTTGACGACATCCTAATAATTGGGAATGATATAGGAATGTTACAAAGCGTCAAAGCATATCTAAATAAGAATTTCTTCATGAAGGACCTGGAGAAGCTTCCTATGTTTTAGGGATAAAACTCTATAGAGATAGACAAAGGAAGCTGATTGGGTTATTCAAATCAACGTACATAGATAAGATCTTGGAACAGTATAATGTTGGTAACTGTAAGACATCAAACATACCGTTCAGACATGGGATTCATCTTTCCAAAAGGATGAGTCCACAAACAGAAGATGATAAGGTTAGAATGTCTAACCAACCTTATACTTCGTGTTTGGGTATCATAATGTATGCCATGTTATGTACTAGGCCTGATATCAGTTTCGCTGTTAGCGTAACTAATAGATATCAGTCCAATCCAGGAAATGACCATTGGATGGCCATTAAACATATCCTGAAGTATCTTAAAGGTACTAAGGATAAGTTGATAATTTATGGAGGAAGTGAATTGCAAGTTAACGGGTATACGGATTCCGACTTCCAATCGGGTCCCGATGATAGAAAGTCTACATCCAGATTCGTCTTTACCCTTAATGGAGGTGAAGTTTGCTGGAAGAGTTCCAAACATGGATCTAAGAAGATTCCACCATTGAGGTTGAATACATTGCAGCTTCTGAAGCTACAAAGGAAGCTGTTTGGATTAGGAACTTTATCACAGAATTAGGAGTTGTCCCAAGTATCGAGAATGCGATTCCATTATAATGTGATAATACTGGATCCATTACACAAGCAAAGGAACCGAGGGCGCATCAGAAGTCGAAGTATGTGGAACGCAAGTACCACATTATTCGAGAGATTGTGTCGCGATGGGATATTGTCGTGTGAAAGGTATTGAGTGAAGATAATATAGCAGACCCGCTGAAGAAGGACATACCTCCGAATTTGTTTGATAAACACGTGGAGTCGATGGGTATTAGATACAATTGATATTGGCACTAGAGCAAGTGGGAGTTTTTGTTGGGGTTGGTGCTCAGAGCGCCAATTCTCGTTTGTATTTCCTTGGAAATACTTATGTAAAACGTTTTATTTTGAATAATACAAGAAATTTCTGTAATATAATATATGTTTTAATATGGTAAAGACGTAATAGACCTTAGGATGACTAGTTATGATACTGTTGCAAAAGCGTCGCAACTGACATTGAGTTGTATCATGTGTTGTCATTCTCAGACAGTTATTGGTCAAGGTTTACACTACTTGGTCAGTAAAGTAAACCCGTTGAGACCGGTACATGTCGTATACTGGAATATATGATTCCAATAGTTTCTTAATGAACCATAAGTCTTGGAGACTAGGGTAGACGTGTAGGTGTTTATAGCGGATAAACACTGAACGACTCACCAAAGATTCTTAATGGATGGTACACCAACGTCAATAATAATCTTCTCAGGTTGAGTAGCATTTGTGATTCTTCGACTTGAGATGCCACTGTGGGCACATGAGACATCTTCTACACTTAGATGGCAGTCACGTCACCGATCTATTAAGATCAGACCTCCGCCTGTTTGTTGGGTGTAGATAGATCCTCAGGGTGTCCTGTGTGTATCGAGATATGATCCGTCAGTTATGTATACAGAGCATAGGTAGTCAATATATGATTAGCAATCAGATAAAAACCATGGGCCCATGGTACATTTTAGAAGTCAGTTCTAAATGTTCTTTTTGAGATTGCTAATAGAGACGTCGATGGGATAGTCCATATAGAGATTTGACGTTTACATCTATATCTCTGGGATATATTCGGATACCTGTGACGGATGAATTATACATATGCCATGACTTCGACCTGTATGATTCAGCGAGCTTATCCGTGGTCGTCATAATTTACGGGTTGGTAAATTATAGACACGAAATTCGATTTCGTGATGGATATGCCTGAATCTAGAGAGTCTCACTAATGAAATATACTCGTAGAGCACTAGGGCAACATTTATAAAAAATACTGATTATTTATAAGTCGTTTAAAGGTTAAACGCAAAAATACATGTAAAGGGAGCCAATAGTCATTTCTTAATTTTTGTGTATTTGCATTTAATGATAGATTTTATCAAATACATATTAATTAATTGTCAAATTGAGATATTTGGCTAATATCATAAATATATATGTATTTGATATTTAATGTAAATATAATACATATTTAATATATTTCTATTTAAATAATTATTTGATTATTTAATTGTTAAATAATTAAATTAATTAAAATATAAATAGCTTTGGTTATGATATTTATTTAATGACTTAGTTGAAATTTTTGACTTGATTGAAAATTCATTAAAGTGTAATGATCATTTTAAACAAGTTGGCAAGTTCAACTTTAAATGAAATGAAAACAAAATATCTAGATATTACTTATGCCAAAATTTGGCCAAGGCCTAATGGGAGAGGTATATATTATTTGTTTCATTTTTAGGGTTTCATAAGTTTCAAATACAAAAAAAAAAAAAATGTAAAAGAGTTGAGGGAAAAAGCTTGAAGGTAAAAGGGAGAAATCTTGAAAATTTTGAATTTTGTAAGTCTTTCTTTAATGCTTTCAACATGAAATTAGTTTGTAACATGCTTGGCATCATTTTGTGTTGCTTGGATGTTCTCTCTTCTCTTATGGTTTGTGTTTATTTGTTTGAGAACTTGGATGAAAGATTGATGGATGTAAGTGGGCTTAAACTTGTTTTAAAAACTTACTTTTGATTCTTTAAAAATCAAAGTTGTCATTCTAGAGTTAGTAATCCACTCCTTGGTGACCTATAAATGTTCTAGAGTTATTTCAAAGTGGTGAGGCTTGTTTGGTGATGTATTGAATGAATTAAAGTGTTGGATTTTAAAGATTTGGTTAAATTTGACAATTTGGTAAAATTGAAAAATTAGGGTTCATAACCCACTCCAAATTTGGGGCTTTTCATATATGTGATGTATTATGGTATGAATATGTTGCATGTAAAATTTTGGGTTGATTGGATTTGATCTTGGCATGTTTTGAACAAAAGGGACCAAATTGCAATTAATTGAAAATCTTGGGGTGTTCTCGGCTTTTGCTCAAAAATTGGGGATTTGTGTGAAATCTGATTTTGATGCATTAGATGTGTTGAAAAATATTTTAGAAATGATTTAGAATCATCAAAAATTATATTTGATAATTTTTGGACTAAAATGATCAATTTACAAAGTTATGGGCGATTCGGTAATTACCAAGAAATATGATTTCTTGTGTAATTTTTCAGAATTTATTAATTGGATAATTAAATAAATAAGTTTATTTGATTGATCCAAGAAAAATTTTGAAATCGAAAAATTTTGATTTTCCCTTATTCCGCTGCGTTACCAGATTTATGCCATAAAACCCCTTCAGATGACATGTGGCTGGTGCACGTTAACACGATTGCTGTGATGTTGACACGTGGCCGGTGCATTTTAGCGGTCGCGACGCAAAATTCCAATTTTTTCATTTTTCATCCAATTTTCACCGTTTAAGCACTAATTTGATTCTAGAGAGTCCTATTATTTTATTTATCTACAAAATAACTCAAAGCACATCAAAATATTCAAAAAAACTCAAGAAACTATAAAAAATATTAAGTAAAAGAGATGGTAAATATTGATATATTTACCGCTTATCACACCCCCAAACCTAACATTTTGCTAGTCCTCGAGCAAAACAATAAAATAAAATGCAATAAACAACTTTAAAGTAAAATTAAACTAAACCACTTTCATAGGGATCACGGTTGTATTTAGCATATGCAACAAGCCTTTAAACTAACTTGTTACTCAAGCTCTACCATTTTACGCGAACAATCAATGTTTACTGAGGCAAGATATCAGGTTACTAAGTAAATGCTTTATTATTATTATTACCATTTTTTAAACTAAATCAAGCTCTACCATTTTACGCTAACAATCACTGCTTACTGAGGCAAGATGTCAGGTTACTAAGTAAAATCTTGGTTAGTTTTTTGAATAAAAGCATAAATTCCACTGCATTTAGGTTCTACCTCCAACAAACTGGAGAACTGAATATTGCAAAATTTTCACTTACAACCCACGATCATATGTTACCGTGTATGTTGATAATGTTGAGATGTATTCCCTAGAGCTTCATGTAATGTAAACGGCTTTATATATTTTGAAATAAAATGATGCATTATTCATTTATCAAAGTGTTTGTTTAAATTTCGCATATTATAAATTATCTTGAATACCCTAGATTACTTATGTGCCTTCAAACTTAGTGTATGAGTGTCATACACAAGAGGATTTAAGTCTGCAGTTAGTAATCTTAAATAGTCCATAGAGAGCAAACAAAGTGTGTACTTTGTTTGTTGTTTATCTATAGCTGCGGTCCATTCTATATTTGTATGGCGATCTTGATCCGGGATCGTCCATGTAGAGACATGAGAATGGATGCACCTTGTATGATGTGATCATATAGGACTGGACCCAGATGGAAATGACACTCTTATAATATCCATTAAACAAAGAAAATGATTTCGATCTACTAGATGGTCATATATGGATTGATTTTAATCCTGAGTGTACTACGAACTCCTCCATGGCAGGCTATGTCCTTTGATTTACAAATGTGAGGTTTGTTTAGCAGTCCCGACTAATAGCTACTTTGAGGGCATGGTATGTTGTGTAGTTGGGGACGTTTTACAAAGATATGGAGTTCACTCATTCTTGCGAGAAGTAGAAGAGTATCTTCCTTAAGGGTTGATTCGATACTTGAATGATTAGAGCGCTCAACTCTTTCTATTACGAATATAAAGATTAAAATGTTAGGGTTGGTGCTCGGAGTACCAATCTGGATCATATTTATATCTGATTCATGAGTACGAACAATTATTTTTTCCATAATATTACTTATTTAATGGTATCACCTTTTGTCTTTTATATACATATTCGATCTAATTACGATTACATATCTAATTATGATTAGATTGAAACTAAATTTGATTTAGTGATTCGTGTATATTACACAAAGACCCTAGGATTTACAATGTAATGCGCAGTTACAACATAGTTTGTAATTGACATTGAGAAGCGTCACAATAAGTTGTATATCCTTAAATAAAGTTCCTGGTCAAGATTTACTAACACAGGTCGGTTAGTAAAATACATTGAGACCAGTACATGTCGTATATCGTGACTTGGTCCGATGGTTTATCCCAATGAAACATGAGTCTCGGGAGACTCGTATAGACATGTAGGTGTTTATTTGATAAACACTGAACGAATCACTGAAGATTTCCTAATAGATGGTACACCAACGTCAATAGGAATCTTCTCGAGTTGAACGAGCATAGTGATCCTTCGACTTGAGATACCATAGTGGATATATGAGTTATCCTCCACACTTTTATGGTAGTCACGTCACCGATCTATTTGAGTTATCCGCCTGGATATCATGACCATAGTGGATATATGAGTTATCCTCCACACTTTTATGGTAGTCACGTCACCGATCTATTTAGATCAGACCTCGGCCTGTTCGTTGGGTGTGGACTAATGCTTATGATATCCAGTGCGTATCAAGATAGAATCTGGCAGTCATGTGTACAGGGAATAGGCATCCTTCACGTGTTTATGATCTAGTAAATCCATGGCCGTGGTATAACTTCGGAAGCAAGTTCCGAGTGTTATTTAGATATCATAAATTTGAAAGTCGACTATATTATACCATACGGATTTGACGTTCTTATCTATATCCCAGGTATAATATGGATAGCATGTGATTGAGGGATTAAACATATGCAATGACCTTGACTTGCATAGTTTAGCGAGATTATCCGTGGTCGTCATAATTCATGAATGGGTGAATTATGGACACGGAATTGGATTTCGTGGATAAACCTAAACTTAGAGAGTCCCACAATATGAAGTGTACTCGTTGAGCACTTGGAAAACGTTTTATGAATAATACAGATTATTCATAATACTTCACCGAATTAAATGAGTTAATTCGAGTCGTTTAAATGGTTAAACGAAAATACATGCATTAGAGGCATTTTGGTCATTTGATAATTAATGTGTATTTGTATTTGATACAAAATTTGATTTGATACATATTAAATATTTGTCAAATGAGATTTTGACACATGGCATTAATATATATATTTGTTATTTAATGTAAATAAAAATACATATTTAATAATAATCACATTAATTAATTATTTAGATGTTTAAATGTTAAATATCTAGATATTTAAATTATTCCAATATTACATAATTGTTATGCAAAATGTTTGATTATTATTGGTTACATATTGCATGATTTTATTAAGCTTAAAGTTTACAAATTGAATTTGTTAACTTAAAGGTTATTATTATTAATTAATTAGATTAATTGACCAAATGACCAAAATACCCTTCTTTAAACACCCTAAGTCGGTTTTGCTTCCTATTTAAAGTTAGAGAATTTTGTTTTCTCAATAAAAAGAGAGCCATGGCCGAATCCTTTGAAGAAAAAAGCACCCAACATTTTCTTGAAGAATCAAGGAAGAAAATCAAGAAAAAGTTTAAGGAATTTAGGAGATTTGGAGGTAATCTTCAAAACTCTTAAAATTAGAAAGTTTTTTTTTCCTTGTTCTTGAGTATCTAGACAAGTTCTAGGGTTTCTTTTTTTTTTCTTAGATTTTGGGGCTTTTTGATTTGGATGATGGATTTGGAGGCTAGATGCTTGTGTGAAGTTGGATTGGATAATATTATTGTAATATTAGTTCAATTTTGTCATTTGATGACTTGTTGACATTCTAGAGTGTCATGACCACTCTTGTAACTCCTAGAATTGTTCTTGAGTTCTTCATAGGTGGTGGCATTGGTTGGTGTTAATGTTGATATGATTAATATTGAGAAAATTGGATTTAAAGCATGAAAAATGATATTTTTGGTTACCAAATCAGATCTGGAATTACTGTGATTTTGGTTATGAAATGTATGTTTTATAAATGTATTGGATGTGTTTTTGGCATTGGAACAATTTCCGGAAATTGTTTCGGAGTTGAAATATGCGAAAACGGCGAAAAACAGCGTAACCGGGTGACTTTTGAGCCAACCGGGTGACGCCTGCCCAAACAGTGAATTGGTCACTGTTCGGGCAGTCCATGAACTGTCCTAGTACTGTTGGGACTGATCTGGGCAGCCCTCATGTGCATTGGGTAGTCGGTTCGGTAAAAAATACGTTTTATGCCATTTTGCGGAATAATATTTTCGTAAAAGTTTCGCGATGTTTCTTAACTATTTATGTCGTTATTTGATATCGAATAAATATGTATAGGTGAAATATGAATAAATTATTCATATTGGATATTGAATAATTTATTCAGTAATTTAAAAAGTTTTAAAATTACGATATCACCCGAACCGCGAGCTTCCGTTGTGCCCGCGCCAAAACCCCAAGAAAAATGGTATCATAGGGAAACATAATGAAAATTTAATGGTTAAGTTAAGTTATGTTTTCTAAGGTAGAATTGAACTGTTTAGAAATAGATCTAGATTAAATTATGCATTTGATGTAGAACAATGCTTTATTGAGGAATATCCCCACTTAAATAAAGTAGTAAAGTGACATGTATTGGATGCATATTTTTTGGTCCGTCTTGTCAATACGATTTATGGTTATCTTTATATGGCTGCATCCGAGAAAGTGCCAAAGCACTGAGGGTGTAGTTGATAGAATTTTATCCATGCCGGATGTATATTTGATATTAGATAAATTCAAGTGAAAGTGGAAATCCTGAACGTGCCAAAGCTGTCAGGACTACATCGGTAGCTTGAGTTTGTCATTGGCAAGTGAAGCATTGATACGCCTCCTTGTGAAGGTGTCAAAGCTATCATAACGAGAAACGGTCAGGACCAAAATCAGGAGTCACAATGAGTGTGATTGACAATGAGTTGTCTACCTAATGAATATACGTAAGCGAGATCTTGCCAAAGCTGTGAGTCGAAATATATTCATGGGGTCCATTTCTCACTATGGAATTCGATTTAATTATTGAATTCCTGTTTTCCGTTAGGGATTACGGTATTACGTAAAGTAGTGGGAGACACTGCTGGGTTAAAAATTCATAACTAAGGCAGTGCGTAATATTATGAAAATTGCTGCTTTTGTTTTCCTTTATTCTATATTGTTAATAGAATTAAACTTCTAATCCACTGCATGCATATTATTTGAATATGTTTTCTGACTTCGCTTATGGTTGTGTATTTCTCGAATATGTTCTATAATGTAAGTAGACTTGGATATTGTTAGATTAGTCAAAACCATTGGGAACTGTTGTTCCGATTTTCTTGAAAATCAAGATAGTTAGTGACTTAGTTACTTAGTCACGTTTAATAATCTAAATAGATATCTGTTTTAGGATATAATTATCTAGAGAGAATAATTTCTTGTGCTGTAAGAATATACATGAATTAGTTCATGTCTCGAGATTCTTGACTGGCCTTAAGAACTCCATTATGTATTTGTTTATCTTATAATGACGTTTCTTGGCTTTAGTGACTTTTAGAAGTCACGTGTTTGACACAGTTTGCTAATCAATTATTTGCAATTGTTGAGAATAATTGAAGGCAAATTATAGAGCTTAAGAAAGGAGATGTGTATAGTTGTATATAGAGAATATCGATTCTCACAATACGACAACTGTAGATATTAGATACCAGATCTCCCGTCTAGTTATTTAAAATAGTGTTTAATGATTGTTTTTGATATTTGATATTAGATTTTTTGGATGTATGCCCTAGAGCTACATGTAATGTAAATGGTTTTATATGTTTTGAAATAAAATGATGCATTATTCATTTATCAAAGTGTTTGTTTAATTTTAGCATATTATAAATTATCTTGAATGCCCTAGATTACTTATGTGCCTTCAGACTTAGTGTATGAGTGTCATACACAAGAGGATTTAAGTCTGAAGTTTGTAATCTTAAATAGCCATGAAGGGTTAATCTATATGTAGTGACTATATCGATGGACACCGACTTGGTTCGGCTTAATATATCATATGCGACAACGAGAGTGCAACTTTGGGTTTTTAGTGGAATAACCCAGAGTTAATAATTCCGAATATTTAATTAAGAGCTTAATTAATATTTTGAGATTATTGGAGCTCGGAACCGTAGGTCCATTTGGTCCCCGTGCTAGCTCGATATACTATAGCGGATTTAGTATAATTGGATAGTCCAATTATACACTCACACATGTATAAATATTATTAATATGATTAATAATATTAATTGTCACACTTGAAACTTTATATTAAAAGTTAATATATAGTTGTATTAAATATATGATATTTAAACACATGTTATTTAATTATATTAGATATAATTAAATGAAAGGTTAAGTTAGAAATTTCCAAATTTTGGGTTTTGGAAACCCTTGGATTTAATTTGGAAGTTACAAATTGTTAAATGTCATTTAACCTTTTATTTTTGTAACATATCTTTTATTATGGTAATTAAATTTGTTGTTACAAAATGAATATAAAAAGACATGTGCATGGCCAAATTTTTGAGGAAAGAAAAATGAAGGGTTTTGTTTTATTTTGTAAGAAATTAAACCCTAAGTATAAAAAGGAAAATGGTTTTTCTTTTTGCTTAAGCCTTTCATTCTAACCCTAGCCTCCATCTTCTTCTTGTTCATTCTCTCTCAAAAGGTGAGACAAACTAAAAGAAAGAAAAAGAAGAAATTAAAAAATAAATTTCATGTGTGTTTAAATCTCTAAATTGTTTAGGGATTATTTTGTGAGTCTTTCCCACACAAGTTTCTGTTGGTAACAAGATATAGTTTAAAAGAATTTGTGGTGTCGAACAAATCTTCATCTTCATCTCTTTCTTGTGGTTCACGGCAGTGAGCATTATTTTTACTCATTGCCGCCCCTTTACTTAGAGAAACAGAACTCAATTTGGTTTCGTTTTAATCCATTTTTTTTTTGGAACTGTAGACAACAGAACCTGGGCGACGCTGTTCTAGGCTCGCGGCCTAGTTGGGAAGTACGAAATAACATGGAGTCGCCACCCGGTGTGAACCGGGACAAAGATTTAAGGCCGCACTCACCCCTCGCAAGGGAAGACCTCAAACCGTTGGGTTCGGAATGGTCCCTTACTTATGTCACTTGTGATGATATAATTTGTGCAATAAACTAACCGAATCTATTCATCATTCATGCTCAAGGGTACTTAGATCTAACATGCTTTCATCCAAATAATTCCACGCAATGTAACACAACAAGCATATTGAACCATTAAATCAACATGTATAAATCATTACCCGAACGCATCATAAACTAAGAACATGCATAATGAACAACCTAAACATGCTTTAACAAATGAATAACAAACTAAATTAAACCATGCTTTAAATAATAAACATATAACCTAAAGACTATAACATGCTCAAATACAAATTAGGATGAGACGAGATGCGTGCATCTTAAGTGGTACGTGGCATTGTATCCCGAGTGCAGACCATACTACCGTCCATTCAGAGTCGGCTATGGAATTTACGTCCGGGTTTCCATCCGATATACCACAAAAGAGAACACATATCCCGCTCATCCAACAATCACATCATGCTTCAAACGACTCTCATGCAATTATATATCAAAATAAATAAAACAACAATAAAGAAGATAAGTAGAAAGGTGCCCTTAGGTCTAACCTCTTTTGTCGTCTAAGAAAGGGCGTTACACGTCCGTTGGAAGGGTGAATGATCCGCTACTCTTTTAGTTCACCAACTCAACGTCTTTCCTCGCTGTTTTGCTGTTCGGGCTGCTGTTTCAAGTCCGTTTCGCTGCTGTTTCGCTGCTACGTTTCAGGTCACTGTCTTGATGGTTTAGCGGACTGTTTTGGGTGATTTTGAAGGCTTAGGGAGGTGCGTTTGTGAGGATTTTTTTGGAAACTTTATGGAGGTTTTGGGGATGGTGTTTAGGTGATTTTAGGACTGTTTTGTAGGCTAAGGACGCAACAAAAACTGACCAGAACAGAAGGTGAACTGCGGCAGTTCACAGGTGCAGTGGGGTGTTTTCAGGGACTGTTTTGGGGCTGCGAATGGGGCTGTGTTTGGAGGGTGTTTAGTGCGACTTTAGGGCTATATTTGAGGATTATTTTAAGGTGTTCTAGGGCTGTGAATGGTGGCTGGAACTCGGCAATGGAGGGCTGTGAAAAGGGCTTGGGCGTGAGTGGTGTTGGTGAAGAAGAGAAGATGCGGCAATTGGAGGGTTTGTTGGCTTGGTGTTGCGGCAATGGAGGCTATTGGAAGGGCTTTGGGCGTGCAAAGGAGGCTTCACAAAGTGCTTGGACGTGCTTGAGAGAAGGATATGTGCTAGGTTTTGAATGGGGGGTGAAGGCCTCTTTTTATAGGCAAAGAGAGAAGACTTTCCTAATTTGAATAGGAAGAATCTCCTAATTGGTTTCTAATAAGGAATAGATCTCCTAATTTGGATTTGTGATTGGATTTGATTTGGTAGGGATTTGATTTGATTTCTTTTATTTAGGTAAGGATTTTATTTGATTTAAACATGTGATAAATGTGCATATACCTAAATAAAGGCACTATGGGCGTGAATCCCCCTCCTTGGGCATGGGCTTGGTTTGACTTGGTTTGACTTGGGTATTTTGGGTTTGGTTTGGGTTTTGGGCCTTAGGTAAGCTTTGAAACGGAAGCCCAACAAGCAGCCGAAGCTAAACAACTCAGATAAAATCCAACAAAAATTCTATTTTCCAACTTTACCCTTCCAACGTTCGTTTCCCGCGGCTTTCATGACTAAAGAAGTAGTTGTCTCCATACGAGACTCATCATCGGGCTGATATGCAAAAAATTCAATGCCTACAGGAACATTTTTTGATTCTTTGGGGTTGTGTTGGGGCTGTTTTCAAGTGAAAAATCAGAACCAAAACACAGCCATAGTCAATACATTTTAGGGGCTGTTTCTGCAGTGCGTTTGGACGCGAATCGAGTCCAGAACAGTCCAGTTTTTGTCCGGCTGTTCGGGGCTGTTAGGGGACTGTTCCGGGGCTTTTTTGGGGCTGGAATTTTGTCTAAAACTGAAGCAAAATTTCAGTGGGTGTGGCAGTAGCCTTCAGCAATTAAAGGAGAAGGGCATAAACAATTTTCAAGTACGATTCGTGTGCCTCAACCGTTTCCGCTGTGAAAGGAAAGCGCTTCCTACAGCTTTCTATGCCACAATTTTAGCACTTGTAAGTAGGTTTTCTTCCATTCGTGGCCTTTACTTTTGCTTCTACCTCTCTCTCTACCTCGATTTTTATCTTGTTCTCTTCCTCGATTCTCCATAAAAAAGGCTTGAGTCTGATCTGTGCCCAATTCTTTTCTTATGGCCTTCTCATTTTACAGGGCATCTTTTACCATAGGCATGGTAAGTTTGCCTCCTATAGCTGAATTGTTGAGAGTAACCACCAATGTCTCTCAACTATTAGGAAGTTGGCTGAGTAGTAAGAGGGCTTGACCTTCATCTCTCAGTTGCATGTCTACTGCTGACAACTGGTTCACCAGGCTTTGGAACTCATTGGTTTGTTCTACAATGGAAGTTCCACTCCGTAGCTTCAGGTTCACCAAACGCCTCATTATTAAGGCTTTATTCCGAGCTATCTTGGCCGGGAACATGTCTTCTAAATTTATCCATATTTCGTAAGCATTTGTATCATATGCTACGAGGTGGAAGACACTGTGGCCGATCCACTGCCTAATCTGACCCAGATTTATGTTATTGAGATTATTCCAGTTATACTCTTTAACAGATTATGGTCTCACTCTCTTAACCTCGATAATATCGAACAGATCTTTGAAGTTTAAAAAATCTATCATCTGAGGCCTCCAAAGAGAGTAATTAATTGTTGTCAGCTTGATCATCACACCGGAAGAGGAATCTTCCATTTTCATTTTAAGTTTAAATTTTAAAATGAAAATAGGACAAAATCAGGGATGATGTTAACAAATCGAACGTCATTATTGCGTCCGGAATGGTCGAAAATTCTAGTTTTGGCACTTTGTTGGTCTAAATCTGACACATGGGCCGATTTGTAAATTTCTAAAAATTATAGGGCAGTAATGCAAGTTTCAGAGACTTCAAGGTGCTCAATAAAATTTACTAGGTATGCTAACGTGACAGACACGTGGATTCTGATGCGGTAAAAATGGGTCCCGCATGCTGACATGGCTGACAAATGGAGATGATGTGGCAGAACCCTTGCTGATGTGGCGCTGACTACGAACTAACGTGGCGATGATTGTGCGCTGACATGTCGCTAACTGTGTGCTAACATGGCGTTGATTGTGCGCGGGCTGTACGCTGATGTGGTGCTAAGGTGGTTGTCTTCAACCTCCAACAGGCGTGTGATACACATTGGAGTCCCTCTGTCCGGCGTGTGCGGTTCGTGCGGCATCTTTGGACCTCCGTTTGATCTTTAGAAAATACCACCGTGCTTATCTCGATGTGAAAAAGCTGATGGTATGCTCAAAATTAATTTTTGACAACTTTCCCAAGACTCGAATTTTCTGAACCGAGTTCCATTCTTCAGTTTTATGACCTCAATGTATAACCAAAGCTACTGATACCACTTGTTATGATTCTCTGATCATTGAAGAGTGTTTATGAGGAAAAATCGATTCTATTACTACATTAATAGAATTTAAAAGTGTTTGAAACTTTACAAAAATGTCACTCTCTCTACACTCAAGAAGCATTCTTTACTTGAAGCTTTAATATTTGGGATGCCTAAAGCTCATAAATGAGCTATGTATTTATAGCAAAATTTAGGTTCAAAATTTCAACACATGAATAGTAATCCACCTAAAGTTGTTTGTAAGCTTGCATCATTTTCAAACTCCACCTAAAGCTGTTTGGAGGCATGCAACGATGGTGGTTATGCAGTTGGATTCTTCACTAGTGAGTGAATGCCATAGGGCCAAAGAATGGCTGACATACAAACTATAAATAAACTGAATTCAATAACATGAAAGAAAGCTAGGAAACTGAATAACAAATGAGAACAATGAACTGATGACACGGATGAAGTGTGAGTGTTGGAAATGGTGATCGAGCACTATTCACTTTTTGTATGAATATTTGATATTTATGCAATATAATATTTATTTTATCATGGTTATTAATTTATTTACATGGTAAAATTCTTACTTTTATTTATATATTGTAAATCTAAGAGTTAGATTACTCTAAGAGTTAGAGATTTCGAGTTACACTCGGAAACTTATATGAATTTATTAAAGACCCGAGAGTTACAACAAATGGTGATATAGTTGCAAGAGTTGCAAATGGTGTTGAGAAATATCACGCATTCTCTGACCGGCGTAAACACACACGTATAACGCAAGCTCACGTATCGTTCAAGTAGTATAAAAATATCGATCCCACGAGGACTTAATATCTAAACTATTAATTTTATGAGGTCAAATGATTACTAATATCTAACAAGTTGATTGATTGATTTGAAATGGTGACGATTCTAAATTTAAAAGCAAGTAAATAAAATTGTTCGAAAGTAGATTTTAAGAAAATTTAATATTAAAAACTCTCTAGGGTTGTGATTTCTTCCAATATCATTTTAAAGATGAAGTGGTTATCTTAAAGTTGGGTAATATATTGATTTATTAACCTGGAACACTAAATTATGTGTAAGCCTCTGTCGATGGTCAGACACAAATACCCAGTTTAATCCAATTGAACCATATGTCTATGTCAACCAAATTATCTGGATTCATTAAGTTTAAGTTCCAATTATGGCTACCCCCGCCCGACAGGTATATTCCTATCCTGTAAGGAAATCTATTAAAGGGTTATCTATCCTCAAGGAAGATCGTGGGCTATTAAGTCTAAGGCTGAACCTAAAATCCCTATGTCTAGTTCATTTTAGATTTACCAGATCAATTTTATTAATGGCCAATTAATGAAAAAGCATTAAGATTAAGACTCAATAAATAAATCTTTATATTACCCAAACTATAATCTAACCCTTATAAAACGGTGATATTGGATTTCATCACAACCCCAGATAACTAATTTAGTTACAACACATAATTAGGGCTAGTAAAAACTTGAAAATAAAAGACATAAAGTAAATACTGAAAAGTAAATTACAATAAAATAAAATGCTAAGGTAAAATGAATTACTTTTACTACTACTAATTTAGATTTCTCCCATAAAATAATATATAAACTTGTGATTCTTTTTCCATCCAGCCATATAGGCGGTAACCTGATTAAGTCAAATTAAGTCCAACCAGCCATAAAGGCGGAACCAAAATTAAATTACCAACCGACCAATCTGGCGGTATCCTTTATTAGTGAGGTTTAAATCAGATTAAAATGAATTACCAACCGACCAATCTGGCGGTATCCTTTTTAAGTCAATATTTTAAATAGTGAATATATTATTTTTAAGGGAGATTAATCTAAATAGTAACAGTAAAAGAATTACCTTTCACCCTAGCTGGGGGAGTTACCTCCTCATGGTAAATAATAAAAACTGTAAAAAGTAAAAAGTAAAAAGTAAAAATTAAATTACTATATTAACAAAATGTAATTAAAATTATTACAAAACTAAAAACTAAAAAACTAAAAATTAAAATAAAGTAGAGAGAGAAACTCTCTCTTTAGAAAGATTATAAGAGAGAGAGTGGTGCACTGAATTCTGAAATCTCGAGCTCAATTTATAGGCCTCGGTAGGATCCAGCGTCGCGACGCCAGGTCCTCAACGTCGCGACGCCGGATTTGTCGACGTGGCACGCTCTGGTTCGCTGGTTTGAAGATTCTGGATAAGATGATAAGGTGACACGTGGCAGAGTGGTTGGGCTTCAAATATTGTGACACGTGGCGGCTTCTGATTGGTCGCTGAGATTCTTATCCGCCACGTGTCAGATAAGGATATGATACTCAATATTGATGCTGACGTGGCGGTGACGTGGCGACGATGTGGCGACACGTGGGAAAGAGACTGTCGGCAACATAGAATTGCGACACGTGTCGACACTGTCACGCTGTGATTGGCTGATGCTGACGTGGCAAGTTGACTTGGTTGACCTTGTGACGTGGCGGATGACGTGGCGTGACACATGGAGAAGTTGACTTTTAGACCGATGACATGGCTGATGACGAGGCGACACATGTCAACTCTGAGTGTCGGCAGCATATGATGATGACACGTGGCACGGCGCACGTTAGCAGGTCGGCTGTGATGGTGACACGTGGCACGGCGCATTTTAGCAAAGTCAAACTTTTCTCAGATTCTGATTTGTGGACCCGGCGCACGTTAGCACTTTTCGGCGTATTTTAGACGTCGCGACGCAGAAGTCTGGGCGTCGCGACGCGCAAAAGACCAAAATATCCCTGTTGACGCATTTTTGTCCGTTTTTGCCCCAAATTGCCTCCAATGCTTTCCAAACTTTATTTTATCTACAAAATAACACAAAACATATCAAAACGTTCACAAAACTCAAGAAACTATACAAAATATTAGGTTAAATGAGTGGGAATAAGTGATATAAATACCACTCATCACACCCCAAACCTAACATTTTGCTAGTCCTCGAGCAAACATAGAATAAAATAACATAAATAAATTAACTAAGCCACTTTCGTAGGGATCACGATTGCATTAGCGTATGCAAAAAGCCTTTAAACCCCTAGGTGTCCCTAGTGGACGAGTTGTAGTCTCGTGAGGGTTTACAGCAACGATACCCACAAACGTTTTACAAAAGTAAAAAAGTTAGTTAAAACTAATGCACACAAAAGCAAAAAGACAAGCGAAAAGAGAATAAAGATGTTAGTGACTAATCAGGTGAAACTTCTACTCCGAGTTACTAGTTGTTTTGTTTTATTTTAAATTACTGAATAAGTAAATTCTCCTGATTATTTTTACCATTCTTTATATACACAGCCAACAAAATATTAATCGACTCATTTTTGCCCACAACAGTCATAAGTGCAGTTGATAAGAGAGTAATATTTTGTCCTAAAGTTCTATCAGATTTCACACCTTTTTGGAGCAATGGAATAATTTTTCTCATTTTTCTGATTTTTTCTTTGATTTTTCTCTATTTTTTATTTATATACAATATCTTCCATCTATGTAACGAGTGTTGGGTCGGTGGCTCCCAAACCAGTTGGCTTTAGGGCACCAGGTGTTAAGACACCCCTACGGACTTAATTACTCATACTTCAGATATATATATTTTTGCAGCATCTTTGATCCATGTAGCGAGCTTTGGGCCAATGACTCCCAAACCAGTTGGTTTTAGGGCACTAGATGTTAAAACACCCTTACAGACTTAATAACTCGGATCTCAGACGTTTTTTTTTTTTTTTTTTTTTTACTCCATTGCTTTTTTTTTGAGATGCTTTCTCCAATTAAACTAGAGCACTGAATATTACAAACTTTTCAATTTTAGCTCACGACCGTATGTTACTATGCATATTGATAATATCTGTCAACTGAGCATATAAAGATTCATTTTAGTCAGTTTTTGGAGAATTCACAAATTAAATAATTTAAAATGAAATAAACAAAAATTAACTTGTTTCAAAATAGGTTTGAGATACGTATCAGGAGTGGAAACTCCTTACTCAGCTATCTTTTACCAATTTCACATTTTTAGTCAAAATAAAAACACAAAAACGCAAAATATTTTTGTAATTTTTGAAAAATTCTAATTTTTTTGTATTTTTCGAAAATTTTGGACTAAAAATAAAAATAACATACAACTAAAAACAAGGTACTAATCAACTAATTCCCTCCCCCAAACCTAAATGAGACATTGTCCCCAATGTCTTAAACAGTAGAAGAAGAGTTTAGAAGAAATACCTGGTTAGCAGAAATTCTACAAGAAATTAAAGGTTAAGATCCAGATTAACCCGACGCCTCTTACCACGATCGTCCCCAGACCAATTTATCTTTGAAATGATAGGGTCAAATTGTGGTTCATAGGCTATGAGTTGGTCTATTAGATCCGGAGCAGTTCTGGCAGTGAAAAGGAGTTCTTTCATAGGTTTTGACACGAACCCATTTCTCCGAGCATCATCAAGAAACACACAAGAAAATCATAAAATCCATCAACGTTAAGCAATCCAACGGTTTCTGGTGTATGTTCAGGTTCGCCCAAGATAGAACTATAAAAATTTCCTCCAATGTACCCAAGCCACCTGGTAAAGCGATAAAAGCATCAGCACGGTTAATCATTTCTACCAGTCGTTCAGACATACCTGGCACGATCAGTTCCTCTCCGTTTGATGATCCAATAATATTTGCCTCTGCCAAGGGTTTTGGGATGATTCCCAAGACATGACTGCCTCCTTCCTGAACGGCCTTTGAAACGATCCCCATTAGTCCAAGATTGCCCCCGCCATATATTAAGTGCATATTCCTTGTAGCTAAGACTCGACCCAATTCCTGTGCTGCTTCTACGTATTGTGGCTTAGTACCAATACTACTACCGCAAAACACACAGATGTTTTCAACTCGTCTTCTTGAAGTGGCTTCCATTTTTTATTGTATTTCTTTCTCAACTCGGGATGCCTTCAAAAGTGCAATGACGGGATGAATTTATAGTACCTGAAAAGGGTGAGTAAAAATAGCACAAGTATCTTCCAGAGGACGATTAGTAGCGAAATAATATCGTGATAGTCAAAAAGGTCTGGATCCTGTCGGAGAAAATAAAAGAAAAAACAAAACAAATCACAATTATTAAGAAAAGACAAAGAGATATAATATTTACAAGAAAAGTAACGGCTTGATTGACGTCTATGCGTCAGGGACAAGCTTCCATCCAATTTTCTTATAAATTGGCAAACATGGTCTTTTTGAGTCAGATTCCCGAGACTTAATTGTTGTCTTTCTTTTGGAATTGTGTATGTAATTTGCGAATGGCAATGTGAACATATCCATTGGGATGCGTCTCAAGAGTTGAAGATATTCATCTAAAGACTCCTTACTCAAGCCATCCCTAATGAATTTAATTTTGTCTTCGCGATTATCAGACACCATTCCTAAAGAACGACAACGAGTGTTGCAATTAAATCGTGCACATTTGAAACAAAACCCATTTTCTTAGCTCTACGTTTCTTTGCATATGTGCTTCTTCCGAAACCAGGCAGATGTGAAATAAAAGAGTCAGAAGACTCACCTGCCAATCGGACTCGTGCTTCAATTACCCAACGAATGTCATTGGGCACACCATGGATCGTCAGTAGTCTCATTCGTTCCACGCGAGCTTTGTAAACTTTCATCAGAGATTTTTGAGGGAGAGAAGGAAATTGCTTGCGAAGATTTGCGAGAGCTTCTTCCATCTTGAAATGACTAAACCTGCAAAAATTAAACACACAAAAATAAACACACCAAATCACAATATATACACAAATTGCATGTGTTGCCTCCCTGCTAGCGCTAAGTTTAAAGTCGTCAGCTAGACGTGTCTTCTTGAAACGTTAGGCTGGATCTGAAAGTGTAACACTTTTCTTTTTGTCGCTCAATGATTCTCCCCAAGTGTGCTTGACACGCTTGTTTTTTAACCTTGAAAGTTTTGTTAGTGTCAGGATCATGTATCTCAACGGATCTATTTGGTAAAACTTTGGGTGATCACAAATGGACCTGACCACCGTGATTTTGGCTTCCATGGGAAGAATTTCACCCTTGATTTTTGTTTAACAGTACCTTCTGCCCTGGTTCCAGTTGTATGTGTACTAACTTCTCATCATGTCTCTTCTTGCCCTTTTCTTTGTACATTTGGCAATCCTCAAAAGGCTGATTGTGAAATTCCTCCAATTCGTTGAGTTGGTGGAACTTTTCTCTCTTCTGTTGCTTGTAGTGCAAGAATTGGTTCCTTCAGTACAAAAGACGTTTATCTGTAGGCTCCACAGGCAATTGACATGTTTTAAGTTGGTCAGTAGAACTTTACATTGCATTGGAGTTCTGAATGGTACTGTGTATCACATCGAGTTTTGAACATTCCTCCTTCTTTTCATCATCTGGGAAATTCATGGCCTTGAAAACATTGAATGTTACTTCTTGGTCCTGTCCCTCATGGTTAATTCTCCTTTTTGTACATCAATAATGGTTCGACCTGTAGCCAAGAATGGTCCTCCCAAAGATGATTGGCACGTCTACGTCTTCCTCCATATCAAGGACAATAAAATCTGCTGGGAAAATGAATTTGTCAACCTTGACCAGCACATCCTCAACTACGCCTCTCGAAAATACGAGCGTTCTATCAGCAAGTTGCAGTGAGACTGAAGTTGGCATTGTTTCTCCAATCTGTAATTTCCTGAAAATAGAGAAAGGCATCAAATTAACACTCGCACCTAAATCACACAAAGCTTACCAAGTTTATGTTCTCCTATGACGCAAGGAACAGTGAAACTGCCAGGATCTTTCAACTTTGGGGGAAGTTTCCTCTGAATGATGGCACTGTATTCTTCTGTTAATGCTACTGTCTCGTAATCTCCCAATCCTCCGTTTTCGTGAAAGAATATCTTTCATGAATTTGGCATAGGTGGGCATTTGTTCCAATGCCTCTGCAAATGGAATGTTATATGCGCTTTTTGAAGATCTCCAGGAACCAAGAAAACTGCTTGTCCAATTTTTTCTTCTGAAGACGTTGAGGAAAAGGTTGAGGTGGAGTGATCTGTTCTTTTTCCTTTGCTTCTTTTTCCTCCATCTGTTGCTTTATTTCTTTTGGAACTTCCTCAGCAGCTGTTTTGACTCCAACATCTTTGTTAATTTCAGTACCGCTTTTTAAACCTGATGGCATGACATTGCTCCTTCCCCATGTTTTTCTTGGATTTGGCTCAGTGTTGCTAAGAAGGGTACCTGGCGGTCTGTAACTCTGAGCATTTGCCAGTTGTCCCATTTGATTCTCCAGTATTTTAATAAAGCTGAATGGCTTTGAAATATAGTGTTCATATCTTGCTGCTTGAGAGTCGTGTTTTGCTTCCATCTTTTTCAAGTAGGTAACACTTCTGTTATTCCTGATTCATTGCCTGCTCCTGGCCTTTGTTCTGTTGCTGGAATTCAGGTGGATAGTTCTGCTGTTGGCTTGAATTGTTGCTCCATGATAAATTAGGATGATTCCTCCACCCTGGGTTAGGTGTTGGAATATGAATTGTTCCCTTGTCTGTTGAAATTGTTTGACATAATTCACCGTCTCTTCATGTTGGTTTGGTTCTGGTGCTCCTCCATATGGTGACTTGTGGATCCAGTGATGTTCACAACTTGCGTGCTAAGTGTTTCTAGACATTTGCATATCTGATCCAGCCTGGTATTCACTGCTGTGTTTGCTCTAACTTCATAAATTCCTGCAATTCTTTGGATCATGCTCCTTTCTGTTGGCCACAGGAATTGGTTGTTGGCCATTTCTTCGATTAGGTCCCAGGCTTGATCTTCTCCTTTTGCCATTAAAGCTCCTCCAGCAGCAGCATCGATTGTGGTTCTCATTATTCCAGAAAGCCCATTATAGAATGTTTGGACTTGAAGCCATTTTGGAATCTCATGGTGAGGACATTTTCGGAGTAAATCTTGTACCTTTCCCAAGCTTCGCAGAGGGATTCTGATCTTGTTGTACAAAGGATGTGATGTCATTCCTCAATTTTCCGGTTCTGGCTGGTGGAAAGTACTTTGCAAGAAATTTGGTGGCTAAAGTGTTCCAAGTTGTGATAGAACCTGCTGGTAGTGAATGTAGCCAAGCTTTAGCTCTGTCCTTCAGGAATACGGAAAAACTCGCAGTCTCATTGCTTCTTCTGATGCTCTGTTGTAGTTAAAAGTACCGCAAACTTCCAGGAAGTTACTGATGTGGGAATTAGGATCTTCAGTTGCATTCCCCCCGAACTGAAATGACTGCTGAATCATCTGAATGCATGTTTTGATGTCACACGCATTTGCTGGTAAGGGAGGAAGTACAATACAGGAAATGAGTCTGTCAACCACCGGAATGGTTCTGTCTCGAATGGGAATTGGTGGTGCAACGTTCAAAGGTTCAGGTTCCATGTTGACTAAAGCTTCTTGCCTTCTCGCCTTTCCCTTCTCAACTGTCTGATGGTTCTTTCCAATTTCTGGGTCAAGCGGTCGGAGTTCAAAGCTTTTGGTTCGTCTCATGAAGTTTCTGAGAACCTGAAACACAAGAAAACAAAAACAATAAGTAAAAAGAAATTAGATACAAGTAACGTATCTAACCCCTAAACTAATAGTAAAAGATAAATAAGTCACCGACAACGGCGCCAAAAACTTGACCGGCGTAAACACACACGTATAACGCAATCGCACGTATCGTTCAAGTAGTATAAAAATATCGATCCCACGAGGACTTAATATCTAAACTATTAATTTTATGAGGTCAAATGATTACTAATATCTAACAAGTTGATTGATTGATTTGAAATGGTGACGATTCTAAATTTAAAGCAAGTAATAAAATTGTTCGAAAGTAGATTTTAAGAAAATTTAATATTAAAACTATCTAGGGTTGTGATTTCTTCCAATATCATTTTAAAGATGAAGTGGTTATCTTAAAGTTGGGTAATATATTGATTTATTAACCTGGAACACTAAATTATGTGTAAGCCTCTGTCGATGGTCAGACACAAATACCCAGTTTAATCCAATTGAACCATATGTCTATGTCAACCAAATTATCTGGATTTATTAAGTTTAAGTTCCAATTATGGCTACCCCCGCCCGACAGGTATATTCCTATCCTGTAAGGAAATCTATTAAGGGTTATCTATCCTCAAGGAAGATCGTGGGCTATTAAGTCTAAGGCTGAACCTAAAATCCCTATGTCTAGTTCATTTTAGATTTACCAGATCAATTTTATTAATGGCCAATTAATGAAAAAGCATTAATTAAGACTCAATAAATAAATCTTTATTATTACCCAACTATAATCTAACCCTTATAAAACGGTGATATTGGATTTCATCACAACCCCAGATAACTAATTTAGTTACAACACATAACTATGGCTAGTAAAAACTTGAAAATAAAAGACATAAAGTAAAAATGCGGTAAAGTAAATACTGAAAAGTAAATACAATAAATAAAATGCTAAGGTAAAATGAATTACTTTTACTACTACTAATTTAGATTTCTCCATAAAATAATATATAAACTTGTGATTCTTTTTCCATCCAGCCATATAGGCGGTAACCTGATTAAGTCAAATTAAGTCCAACCAGCCATAAGGCGGAACCAAAATTAAATTACCAACCGACCAATCTGGCGGTATCCTTTATTAGTCAGGTTTAAATCAGATTAAAATGAATTACCAACCGACCAATCTGGCGGTATCCTTTTTAAGTCTATTTTAAATAGTGAATATATTATTTTTAAGGGAGATTAATCTAAATAGTAACAGTAAAAGAATTACCTTTCACCCTAGCTGGGGGAGTTACCTCCTCATGGTAAATAATAAAAACTGTAAAAGTAAAAAGTAAAAAGTAAAAATTAAATTACTATATTAACAAAATGTAATTAAAATTAATTACAAAACTAAAAACTAAAAAAACTAAAATTAAAATAAAGTAGAGAGAGAAACTCTCTCTTTAGAAAGATTATAAGAGAGAGAGTGGTGCACTGAATTCTGAAATCTCGAGCTCAATTTATAGGCCTCGGTAGGATCCAGCGTCGCGACGCCAGGTCCTCAACGTCGCGACGCCGGATTTGTCGACGTGGCACGCTCTGGTTCGCTGGTTTGAAGATTCTGGATAAGATGATAAGGTGACACGTGGCAGAGTGGTTGGGCTTCAATTATTGTGACACGTGGCGGCTTCTGATTGGTCGCTGAGATTCTTATCCGCCACGTGTCAGATAAGGATAGGATACTCAATTATTGATGCTGACGTGGCGGTGACGTGGCGACACGTGAGAAAGAGACTGTCGGCACCATAGAATTGCGACACGTGTTGACACGTGTCACGCTGTGATTGGCTGATGCTGACGTGGCAAGTTGACTTGGTTGACCTTGTGACGTGGCGGATGACGTGGCGTGACACATGGCGAAGTTGACTTTTTGACCGATGACATGGCTGATGACGAGGCGACACGTGTCAACTCTGAGTGTCGGCAGCATATGATGATGACATGTGGCACGGCGCACGTTAGTAGGTCGGCTGTGATGGTGACACGTGGCACGGCGCATTTTAGCAAAGTCAAACTTTTCTCAGATTCTGATTTGTGGACCCGGCGCACGTTAGCACTGTTCGGCGTATTTTAGACGTCGCGACGCGGAAGTCTGGGCGTCGCGACGCGCAAAAGACCAAAATATCCTTGTTGACGCATTTTTGTCCGTTTTTGCCCCAAATTGCCTCCAATGCTTTCCAAACTTTATTTTATCTACAAAATAACACAAAACATATCAAAACGTTCACAAAACTCAAGAAACTATACAAAATATTAGGTTAAATGAGTGGGAATAAGTGATATAAATACCACTCATCATTCTCTCAAATATAATTTTTTCCTGGTCTAGATATATTGACATGGGCCGGTCATTATATTGGTAAGACTAGTGCATTGTCTATATATGTAATGGACATATGGTTTGTCTCAACAGACTGTGCGCTTAGCGGAAGTTCGTATAGAAATGCAGATATTCATTAGTTGAATGAGTATTGAACAAACTTATAAGAGATGACTAATAGATATTCCATTAAACTGTCAATAGTTGTCTTTCCGAGTTGAGTAGTTATTGTGGTCCTTTGACTTGAGACACCACATTGGTCTTGTGAGTGACCCTCTATGCCTAATACCATGCATGTCAGAGACCTTTCATGGTCTGGCCTCTGGATGACTGTTAGGTATAGACCGATGCTCACGAAGATCGGTGTGTGTTAAGATGAGGATTCGTCAGTCCATATGGTTGGATTATGTTCCCAGAAATTTTTCAGAGTATATTCCGGAAATCTTTTGGCCGAAAGTTCGTTGAAGAAATTGTTTCTTAACATTAAAAATAATATTGAAAAAGAGTTTTGCATATATGATTTATTAATGGAATATAAGGATGAAAAGTTTCATATATTGACTAGATAAAGTTTTGACAGTATATCTATAACCTTACTCAATTGGAAATGGTAATAACGAAGGGATTATACATTAGCGTTTTAACCTCGACTTGTATGGTTCGACTGTTGGTTTCTAATAAGGTCCCAAGATCAATATAAGCATGAAAAACATATGTGAATACATCAACGGAGGTAGCGGAATACTCACATCGATCGGTTGAGACGATTTAGTGAAGAACAAAATTGAAATTCTGCCCTCCAAAAACGCCACTGATGTGCAGATTTTATGCCTCCAAAAATCAGATTTTGATCGAACATTTGAAGCTCCAAGCTTCGTCGTTTGATTCCCGGCTGATGGGTGAGCTTCTATATCACCTTCGCATATCTCGTAAGTGTGTTAGCACTTGTGATTTTGCCACAAAATCACACTCCAAGCTCCCCTACTGCTCACGGTTTCAAAAACAAGAAAACAGAAAACTTAGCCCATTTGGGCGTGAAGAGAGAAAGAGATGAAGTGAGAGAGATTGGTTTGGTTTGTGAAATTTGTGTATCTTGTACACTAATGTGAATTTCAAATTCATTTCACTTGAATTTGGCTATTAAAAAGCATGTCATTTAAAGCCATAAATGGCACCAACCACTTCCATCACTCAATCCATCAAGTTGTCAAGTCACAGCACTCAAAGTGACTTGTGATTTGATGCTTGATGCGACTAGCGATTTGATGCTTGATTTGACGTGCCGCACTTGAATTCGAAATGCGAATGCGCTTGCAAATAATCTCGGGCTCGGGTTCGCTAATTCTAAATTAACGAATTTTCCGTTGCGTCGTAATTAAATGATTACGCCTAGCGAAATCACTATTCACGTCGCTAACGAATTAATTCTAAATTAATTCGCTCGCCCGAATTAAAATCTAATTTTAATTCCGCGTTGAAATCCAATTTCGTTTAATATATCAAATACATTAATTTCTCAATTAATTCCAAATTAATCGTTATCTCTCTTTAATGATATTTTATCCTAGATAAAATATCTCCGTAATTAATCCCAGATTAATTTTCTCTCTCTTCTAATTAATCCCAGATTAATTTAGAGTACGAGTTATACGTCATCGGTGAATCTTTGGGAAGCGACCCATGAGATCCCCGGATATGTTGGTAGTAAATTCGGTCGTCGGACTATCCGAACACGTAAGTACCTCGTTCTACATTTATACCGAATTACAAGACAAGGTTGGCCTCTAGCAAAGCGCCATGCCTCCCCAATTCTCCGGAAACATCCTTACAGGAATAAGGATCTATATCAAGCGTAGTATACCGTAGTATTGCATATTTCTGTCCAGTATCGGATGATCACATGCTAGGTCTGGGGCTGAAAATGTGTCTGCCCCGTACGAAGCACATGTCAGATGTCTGGTAACTAGTCTCTATAATCGGATATACATGACCTAGTCATAATATCCCAATAGCTGCGCATCATTTAAGAGAACCAATCCCGTATCCCACATGACAATCATCTCCGTATGACTGGAGTGACACTTCCTTCTTGACATCACACCAAACACACTACGATTCTCGATATACCCAGAATCGGCGTACACAGAAACCGGTTAAAGCCCTGGACGACCTCAACCAAAGTATATTGATTGTCGTATGTATTAGCAGTGCAGGTCTCAGGTTAAGACCAAATACACCTACCCTGATTTCGGACTTCCATAGACACATAGTCATACTACCAATGGAATTTCGAGGGGGTCTTATCGAGAGCGAAGCTGTTTCCCATACCATCGGTAAAACACAACCTCCTATTACACTTGCATGAGTATCTTATACCCAAATATATGAGAACTATGCCGTTGTGCCCTCACAACGCGTACAAGTGTAATACTAGTCTTTTACGTATTTATCGATATCCAATCTCGATAATACTCTGACTAGGGATATTTAATGATTTATCCTTCGTGGACTGATACTGTCTCATATCATTCTCCGTCCAGGAACAAATCACAAGGACCTCTCATCATTTATATATCTAGGTGATCTAATCACAAATGATAAGAGTGCAATCTCCTTTGTCACATAGTTAATTTGTACAACAACACCATGATCTATACAAATAGTGACGATATGGGTCATAATTGTCCAACAATCTCCCACTTGGCCTATAGCCAGTCACTCGAGTGCTTGACACCCGAACTATGTACGGTTGGCTCAAATTGCTGAGAAAAGGTTTTCGTCAGCGGATTTACATGATTATCGTCTGATGCGATTTATACGATCATCACATTGCCACGATGTATGATCCAAACGAATCAGATGAACATCGAAGTATGTATCTGGACCGTTGATGAGACCATTAATTCTTTAGCCTATGCTGACGCCTAGCTCAGCTGCTAACAGAACTATATCTAATCTAATTAGATTTTATATCGACCTAGAAGGCTTCTATTGCCGCCTCAGCTGCAGCAATAAACTGCATTTGTTGTTTATTCGGTAACAGTATCTTGCTTGAAAGATTTCCAGCTCACTGTACCGTTATTCAAACTGTATAGTACCGTTTGCGACTTATATTCATTTTATCGGTTTAGGAAACTTGCTACAGTGACCCCAGTCACTTCAAGTTCTCCTTCTCCATAGACTAAGACATCATCCTTAGTTCTCCAAGATACTAACGGATGTTCTTAACATCAATCCAGCGACTATCACTTGGATTGGCCTGTTTGTGAATCCATATGCTCAAAGTGCATGAGACACCAGGTCGCGTATATTTTTCAATGTACGATTTCTCGAAAGCCAATCTTTTCACCGATGGTTTTTATGGGAATATCATTTCCAAGAAATGATATATTATCATTATTTATTTAGGACAGCCACTGTCAGTGCACTCCCACTAACCCTCTTATATACACAAGAATCATTTCGTTTTGAATTAAATCATAAACTATTATGATTACATCAAAACGAAAATTCCAAGAACCTATGCTTGCTTCAATCCAAACATGGATCGAATAACCTGCAAACCTTGTTTGCTAGTTTTGGTACGACAAAACCGTCAGGATGTTGTAAACATCCTCCTAAAGGTTTCCTTTTAAGGAAAGCGATTTTCTCGTTAAGCTGACATATTTCATAAATGAAATATGCAGCTTTAGCAAGCATTATCCATGCATGTCTTCCTTGAAGACTTATAGTACCAATAGGCACAATGTCTTGCGGTACATCAACTAGTATCCAAACTTGGTTGATATACATGGAATCTAATTCGGACTCATGACATTTTGTCATAATAGGGAGTCGATACCTTGTATCACTTCCTCATACGTTGTCAGTTGGTATACCTCAAAAGATTAACATCTTCACGAGGTGAGATCAGAAACCCATACGCCAGGTTGTTTTCTGACTCTCTCCGACATACGCGGTTTTGTGTATACGAATATTAATGGTATAGTTTCATCATTGATGAACTATTTTGTGTTCCATTAGGATTCGATACCTGGAATAGTATTACTCCGATTTTCATCGAGTTTTACTATCCTCCCACTTACCACTGCATATCGGTATTCCTCTCAGGAAAACCGCATGGTGAACAACAATCTAATTGTTCTCAAGTGAGTTGTATAAGTACAATACTTATGGTATCCCTATGATAACCTACGATTGGCACTTATCCAATTTGGGTTTTAGTTTGGCATCACCGAAACGTATGCCCAGCATACCCAAATACTCAGGAATGTGAAACCCGTTTTCCTTCCTGTTCATATCTAATATGATGTCTGTCAAACAGATTATTATGGAACCTTATTCTAAATAAGTTCTTGCACTGTTTATGCTTATCCGTTGAAGGAAATGGTAGCTCAGAGCGACTCATGATTAACCTAATTATGTCCAACAAAATTCGGTTACTCAGTTCTGACACACCGTCAAACTGACGTGTTCCGGGATGAGTCCTCATTTGAAAGAATACTTTACTCTTTCAAGTATATTAGGAACTTATTGCTTAAGTATTTTCCATTACGATCTTACCATGACAGTTTAATACTTCAGCCGATCTATTTGTCTATTTCATGTCGAAACTTTAAAAGTTTCCGATTTGTGTTCTTCAAAAGAAACACATAACCATAACGCGATGCCACATCCATATAGGTCATGAAATATTCATATCCACCTCTAGCCTAGCTAGACATGGGCCCACTTGCTTCACTATGAACTAGGGCTAACAAGTCGGTGGCATTTGCACTTTTACCAAGTAAATAGTGTTTTAGGCACATTGCCCAATAAACTAGATTCGTTGACTTTATTTGAATGGAATCAAATCAGTCCGAGTACCCACTATTCAAAAGTGTGGATATACGAGTCTTGTTTGATTGTGTCACAGACATCAATGCCACAATTAAGTTTCATCTGATTAAATCAGTTGAGCTATTTATTTGTCATAATATATATTTGAGATTTATTTATATTCAAAATATAAATTCTGTTATTCACATCTAATGTGTTAATCTCAATATCATCCTTATATAATAAAACACTTTAGTGTTCTAGAATATAAAGGTTCACCCGCAGCGGGTTAAACACTGATATAGAGATAATGTATCTAGTCAAACTAGTTATATTATAACATTTTCCTAATTCAGGTACACATCCGAAGGTAGTTCCTAAATTAGGTATCTACGGTTAAAACATCGACTTTTGTCATGTTTACAATTCGCAGATAAATCTCAATTGAAGTCAGTATCCTGCTCATAGCAGATTCTGATCATCAATACATATTTATGTACCACACTAAGTATCTAAAATCCAATTTTAATACTAGTAGTGAACATAATGTTGACAAACATATTTGAAGTCAGAGCCTTGCTCGTTCTTCAATTCCTTCATGTCTGCTTTTTCAAAACGGCAGTCCACGTTTCCGTGATCCCGTTTGCCACATTTAAGCAGACATTTTGGGATATGTCCTTTATCTTCCCAGAAGATTATAATGATGTTGCCTTTTGCCCTTTTTCATATTCCAGAAGCCTTTGGCCAAGCCTTTGTTGGACAAAATGACCCATAGCGTCACTATTTGCACAGATCATTGTGTTGTTGTAGCAAATTAACTATGTGACAAAGAAATTGCACTCTCATCATTTGTGATTAGATCACCATAGATATATAAATGAAGAGAGGTCCCTATGATTAGTACCTGGACTGAGAATGATATGAGACAGTATCAGTCCCCGAAGGTTTAATCATTGAATATCCCTAGCCGTAGTATTATCGAGACTGGACATCGATAATGCGGAATAGGCTAGTATTGCACTTGTGCACGTTTGTGAGGGCACAACGGCATAGTTCTCATATATATAAGTATTGGATACTTATGCAAGTGCGATAGGAGGTCGTGTTTCACCGATGGTACGGGAAACAGCTTCGCTCTGGATAGACCCCTCGGAATCCCATTGGTATTATGACTATGTGTCTATGGGAGGCCGAAATCAAGGTAGGTGTGTATAGTCTTAACCTGAGACTTACATCGCTAATACTTACGATAATCGATAGACTTTGGTCTTGGTGGTAGGGGACTTTAAACGGGTTCTGTGTACACCATTTCTGGGTTTATCAGAGAGTCGTAGTGTATTGGGTGTGATGTCAAGACGGAAGTATCACTTCAGTCATATTGGAGATGATGTCACGCAGGATACGGTACTAGTGCTCTTGAGTGTTGCGCAACCAATCGGGATATTGTGACCATGTCATGTATATCCGATTATAGAGACTATGTTACCAGACATCCGACATGTGCTTCGGACGGGGCAGACACTTATCCAGCCCCAGCCCTAGCACTTGATTATCCGATACTGGACTAATATACACAATACTACGGTATACTACGCTTGATACAGATCTTAATATTCTTATGAGAATATATCCGGAGAATTGGGAAGACTTGGTGCTTTGCTAGGAGTCGACCTTGTCTCGTAAATCGGTAGAATGTAGT